>JASANA010007039.1:0-33268 GCA_030248095.1 Ptycholaimellus sp. GST1_10
CGTCCAAACGGGGGACGCCGTCAGGGTGAGAAGGGCTGGCCTATTTGAATTCAGCTGGATACAACACGCGTCTCTACTCCTTCCCCCTTCCCCTGCCTTGTCTCACCTTGCCCCTCCCTTCCTAGGGCTGGCTATGATGGGGCTTGTGGGCAGGGGGGGGGGGGGGGGTAGTGGCAGCCCATTTGCCACTTTTGTTTTGCCCATCGCAGGGGTGTTCTGGATTGCCCATCCTGCCCCCCTTCATTTATATGCGCTTCTGGGTGGGTCTATAATAGCTCTGCTCCCCCCCCATCATTCCTTCACGTTTCTTCGGCTGTTTTTAGATCCGCCGCCGTCCTGTCCTCCCTCAATCTCCCCTCCCCTTCTGCCTCAGCCCCATCTTTAGAAAGCCGTAGCCTCTAAATATGGCGCTGGGTATGAGGGCAGGGTGAGGCTATCGACTGCTGGACTTCCTTCGCCTGTCACCGTAACTGCGCCCCTCCTTTGAGTCTCTCCCTCAACCCTGGGCTGGCAGCAGACGCTAATCAGTGCCGTCTTCTGCCGCTTCTGGGTCTAGTGAGGGCTCCCTCTCCCCGTGCTTTACGCTGGTGCAACTTTCAGGTGTCCACACCCTGCCTTCCTCGCCTCCCCAGGTACACCCCTCCTCTATTCCTCTCTTAGTCTGGCCTTGCCTTGTGAACGTGGTGACGGGGACTGAGGGGGTGGTGGGCAGCGGAGGGAGGGCCTTTTTGGTGGATGTGTGTGTGATGTGTGTGACCCTTTCTTTTTTGCCTGCCCCTGAGGGTTGGGCGGGGGGGGGGGGGGAGGGGGCGGGGGTTTTTGTGCCCGCTCTTGATGCCCTCTCTTTATCCCTACGGCTACCGGTGGCCAAAAGGGTGGGTGGGGTGGCCTTGGGGGACTGGTTAGGTGTGACAGCCGAGCGGCTTTTTTGGCCTGGATGGCGGCAAGGGAAATTTCTGGGGTCCTTCCCCCTCACCTCACTTTGGCCTTGCCGCTAACTAAATGCCGCCTATCTGGATATCCGTTCTCTCCGCCCTGCTGGGCTTAGTGACGGTGGAGTGGGGGCTCGCCTCCCTCCCCCTCAAACTCAGCCTTCCTTTGCAGGCCCTCATGCCCTCGGTTATTTGAGTTTCTGAATTGTCTGCCTAACAACAGATGGTCATAGGTGTGGAGCGAGGGCGGGGCTAGTCAGTCAACTGATGTGCCCCTTCCATCATTCTGCTCCACTCTGGTTATTTGTTTTTTGCGGGCTTTTAGCCCCTCATCAGTTTGGTTCCCAAAGTAACAGGGGGAAGGGGTTTGGCGGGGGGGGTTTTTTTGGGGGGGTTGCGGAGTCACAGTAGTCCGCCGTCCCTCAATCCCTGCCTGCCTCCCGTCTCCCCCTCTTTTCCTCCCTGCTCCCTCCTGCCCTCCACTCGAGGGGGCTTTGATTGTTTTGGATTATTTTGGAAGTGGCAGGGAGCGCCTATTGTTCCCTAGGAGAGCGCTTTCTGCGTAGGGGCCGCCCTTCAGTGATTACGAAGTGAGGTGGGCTGGGAGTGTGCTGCCTCCCCTCATTCGTGTCCCAGGAGCCTTTTGTTGAGGAGAGAAGAGAGTGTAAAAGAAGGAAGATCATGGACGGACCTGGAGAGGTGGCCCACGAGCTCCGACTTCATCTTCGCGCCATGCGAGCACTGGCCGGGGAGGGGGAGGAGCTGCTCCTTCGTCTTCATGGGCTCTACCACGCGGAGCTTCAGCTCGCCGCTGAGGAGATCCAGGTTTCTTCCTCCCTCCGACCTCTTCTCCTTTCAGCCTCAGTTGGTGGGGCTTTGTCAGGGCAGAGGAGGCGGTGGTGATGGCGTGGGGGCCGGAGACAGGGCGGCTGACGCCGCCCCCGCCCAGCCCGTCCACGCCCAGCCTGGCATCATCCAGGAGAACTACGAGGAGCCCACGCCCCCGCCGACCTCCCCGCCCTACGAGGTCATCGACGAGTCGGGTTGCTCTCTCTCCCCTTCTCCTTTTTGGGTCTTTTCCCATTGGGGTTGTGTGTGTAGACGAGGAGGAGGAGGTGGTCCTCAACGAGGAGGAGATGGAGTGGCGGGACGAGGAGGTGGAGGAGTCCATCGACGGCGGCCGCATGGACGAGGAGGAGGAGGGCCTCTGGCGCGCGGCCCCGGAGGACGAGGCCTACTGCCACGCCTACGCCGCCTTCCTCAACCACGTCGCCCCCGGCGCCTCCCCCCACCCCTACTCCCTCAGCCCCACCCTCGCTGGAGGAGCGCAGCAAGGAGGATGATGACTGCGTCATCATCTTCGACTCCACCCGCTAGGCCTCCCCCTCCTCCGCCCTCAATCCCCCCGCCTCTCTTCACTGCCCCATTTGTCTCCCTCAACAATTGGAGGCAGCTTTAATTTGCCTCCAATTTTAGGGTTGAGGCGGCTACGCTTCCACCTCCAATTTGGAGCAAATGAACAAGTCCTTTCCACTTTATAAGTGGAAGTGGAGTCGCTTCCACCTCCAATTTTGAGTAAATGAACAGAAGTCCCTTCCGCTTCTGCTTTGGAAGCGGTAGCGACTCCACTTCCAATTTGAAAACGAACAAGTCATTTCCACTATTGGAAGCGGCAGGAGTTTGTTCATTTACTCAAAATTAGAAGCAACTAAATGAACAGCTATAGTAGCTGCTTCCATAAGCGGAGTTGCTTCCGCCTCCAATTTTGAGTAAATGAACTGCTCTCTGGTCCAGCAAAAAATGGTGGTTTTTTTAGCGGGGGCCCTGTATTTATTTATTCATAACTGTTCAGTTAAACATTGTGTCCGAATGCACCAGTGATGTAGGTGTGTAAACGATTGGACTGTAAGCGTAAGCGTGTAAGCGACAAAGTTTACCACCATCACCGAATACACAATTACGTTAACATAACATAACATAACCCTATACCTTCTTTTCTTCTGCATAACATATCTTTATCGGCCATTTCTTATACATAACATAACTTCTTTCCAATACATAAACATAACATAACTGGTACCATCGGCAAGCTGAAAGAAAGCTCTTTTCTCCTGAAAAAATCGATTGCCCCGAATGTAAAGCCCAAAGAAATTGTCCTACTACTAGTGGAATCTGATGTGTCATCTATTTTATTTGAGCGTGCATGAAAAGAGCCTTGAAACTGTGCATGAAAACAAAATGCAAATGCCCCCACAAGCAGATTCCACTGGTAGTGTGAAGAGCAGCAATACGATGGAGGGAGGGGAGGAGCTGTGGGCCGTAGCGGCAACGAGAAACCAGTCGCTGAACACCTGTCCAACCCCCAATTCCCTCCTCCTCCCCGCTCTTCTACATTCACTGTTTGCCAGATGCATGGTTTGAAAAGAAAAGCTTTGCAAAAGGCATCGGTCACAATGTAATTGCTGCAAGCAGTACCTGAGATGGTACAGATTTTGGATAGCATCAATAGTGGTTTGATGAATCGCCCGCCCCCACCAGCGACATCTCCACCTTCAACCTCTGTGCCCTACACCAGCACGACGTCACGCTGTGCCACCCTGCTCAGGCCAACTAAGTATCCTACCCTCAGCCATGAGGAGAAGGACTTAGCCAGTCAGACGCAGTGCGGAGCCAGCATCACCTCACTATCCTGAGCCTCTCCTTCGAGTCCCCCTGCTAGCAGCCACTGCGCCCCCAGGAGGATAGATCGAGCAGGCAGCAGCATTTGCGCGGCCCCCCTTTACCAACCCAAAGGGTGTAAAGAGGAGGCCCCCAAGTGTGGGTGCCCAGCTCTGGAACACGCTTAGCGGCAACGGAGCTGGGAAGGACAGCATTACAGGACCCAGTGCCCTGCTAATGAGTGGCTACCTGCCACACTCTTCAGAGCGCCCTCCCCATCCTGGGGAGCCCTCCAATCTGCCTCTATCTGGAGAGGAGCCCGGGATGCACACACACCTTTACTCCCCCAACGGGAGTGCCTGCCTCCATTTCGACCCCTCCCTCTGCCCCACCTGGATGAGGAGTTGCCCTGCCTCTCCTATGTTGCGACGGCAATAGGAGAGGATTGGGAGGGTACATGAATCCCTGCCCCTGACGAGCCCGCATATTCGTCGCTTCAGGCCCAGTTGTGCAAGCTGGGCCTCCCAGCAGGCGGGAGGAGAAAAGAGTCCCACGAGCAGCCCCCCAAACGTACACTTGCAACACTCTAGAGAATCGGCCCCCTCTTCCGCACCCCCACTCCATGCGTCAAGATTAATGACCCCTTCACCCTCCCCGAGGCACACACACACTCCACCCGCACTTTGCCTGCTGCTCATCACTCAACGAGCCACCTACGCTACCCCGCACTTAGGACGATCGAGTCCCCCCATCAACACTCCCATCAGCGTCAACCGGATCACACTACCCGTCTCCCTTTACACACTTCTTGCCTCCCGTCCCTTCGCACCTTGCCTCCTGCCCCTTCACACCTCCCCTGCACCCCTCCCTGTCAGGTGCCTGGGCCTCCCTGGATGGAGAGACAAATGAGGCCAGAGGATGGAGAGCTGCCCGAACAGAACAAGGCACATACCGCCGCCGCCACCTGGCCCCTTTCTCCTATTTGCTCTTCCTCACACCCCCTCCCCCTCCCCTCTTTCTTTCCCCATCCTCTTCGGGCCCCCCTCAAAGGAGCCGGAATAGTTTGGGAAGCCCCTTCTACCGACACCTCTGCCCGCGCCCTGACACCCCTCCCACCCAGTCACTCCCCCCCCTTCTACTCCCTGCCCCTATCGGCCCCCCTTATCAATCTCCTTCCCCCACTCGCTGTATGATACAACACCAGCAGCCAGACCGGCAACTGCACACACACACACACCCACACCCTCTGACTGCCCTCGCACCACTCTGGTGAGGGTAGATCTGAGGCAGCCCAGAGAACCCAGTCATTTGCTCTCAGCCCAGCCTCATCCCCTGCCCTCCTTGCTCCACTTTGTGCACCCCTCTTTCCCCCCTATGGCAGAGCTTCCCAAAGGCCGAGTGTTGACCCCTGAGGAGGAGGCATTGGAAGCTACCGAGACCCCTCCTAAGTCTCGTGAGTCCTCCACTCCCCCTCCTAAGCAAGCCAGAGGGCTGCCCCCACCCCCTCTAGGCCTCTCCGTCTTCAACTGCAAGCTCAGCACCCTCATGCCGCAAGACAAGCAACACCCCGCCCCTCGGAGCTCTGGCCCGGCAAGAGACGACAAGGCCGGACACTCAAAAGATCGCCGCTCAGGAGTCCAGGTGAGTTCTCAACTCTCACCTCCTCCCTTGCCTGTCTGGCCTGAGCCCCGCTTTGACAATCACTCCTTAGTGCCCTTCCCCTCCCCTCCAAAGCCCCCCAGTTTGGAGGCAGATGCGAAAGCCTTCTCGAGTCCCAAGCCACTTCAATTCCCTCAATGGATAGAAGGAGCCTCTAGGACAGCGAGCGCTACTTTCCCGCCTCCTTCGATGTCCTCCAGACTAGAAGTGGCGATAAGGAAAGGGCGAGGATCCTTATTGCCTACTCCGAAGCTATTACAGCTAGGAGTGGCAATAAGGGGTTGTCAAAGTAAACTCAGCTTGTTGACAGTGACTTGTCCTTCTGACACGGCCAGAATTGATCCTAGCTATAGGAGTTCTGCAGCCTATGTCATCGGGGAGTCTAGTTCACAAGTTGAGAGGCTACAGAAGACCTGTGCAGCACAAGCTTGCCTCCTGGCCAGTTTGGGCCAACCACTCCAACTCTCAGTTGGATCTCCTCATTCTCTCCCCTTCCAAGCTCCCCTCGAATGCTGGCTGAGACAATGCCTGGAATTCAAGGCCAGAGCCAGGGACTGGGGCGAGGAGGTTTGATCGCTGAGGAAGAGGGTGGACGAGTGCGAGAAGCAGCACAAGGCTCTCGAGAAGAGAACGAAGGAAGCAGAGGCAAAGAATAGGCGAGCAGTGGAGGAGGCGAAGAAGGAGGTGGAGGAGAGGGCAGAGAAGAAGATGTCCAAACTCTCCAGGAAGCTGAAGTAGTCCGAGCAGCGGGAGAAGGAGCTGCATGAGTGGATTGAGGCCACGAAGCAGAGTGACTGCTTCCTGTCCGTGGAGGACAGGGAGAAGATGGACACAGCCGTCTTCCTGGCGGAGCGCATGGTGCGCTTCCAGGAGGCCGGACTCAAGGCTCAGCAGCTGGTGCAGTCCATCAACCACCAGCTGGGCAATCTGCTCTACGCCAAGGTTCAGACAGCTTAACACTGCTGAACACGGCTGCAATGCCACTCTTTCTTCTGCAGTTCCTGTCGAAGAAGGGGAACAGCCACGAGTTGCATGAGCCAAAGGCATCATCTGTCCAGTCCATCCTTCCCTTCCCTCTCTTACCCACTCATGCATTCCTCCCTTCTCATCTCTGAACAACTCTTGATTCTGCTTGCGGAAGAGAGAAGTTCTAGTGAGAAGGAGAGCTCCGCAGAAGAATCGCCAATGGAGGAAGAGGAGCAACCCATGTCCTCCATTCGCATACAGTAGCTGCTGCCGCCGCTGTCACCCCCTCTCTCCCCCTCTTACACCACATTACACACCTCAACCCTCCTACTCCACCAATCAATGCCTATCCCTTTCTACCCTCTTCCCTTCCACTCTCTACTGACACTGTAATCATCTTTCGCTTCTGTACCTAAGAAATTGGCGACAATGGATTAGTAAGCAGAAAAGCAAAAATGCAAAACAGAAAGAGAAAAGGAAAAAGGAGAAGCAAGAGGCATGGGCAGATTTGAGAATAAGTGAAACTTGTCTCAGGTTTAGGAGAGCGCGACATCTATCCAGGCTCAGTTTTCGGACTTGTGGCCTTGAGATGAAGCTATGACTGGGTCTAGGGACTGTAGTGAAAAGAAAACAGAGCCTAGTGGCCGTCCTGGAGACGGACAAGGCCACGGGCTGAATGGCCGGTGAAGAGCAAGAACAGCACTTCATCTGCAACCTCTGCCACAACTCCGAGTCCCAGTACTGGAAGATTGACTGCTCTCACTGCAGCACTGTCTTCTGCTTTGATTGCGCCAGTGCCTGTCTGGAGCAAGACCTGCAAGGGAACCAGATCCTCAACATTGCAGAGCTCTGCTCCTTCTTCCTGGACAACACAGGCTCCAGCTACCTCTGCCGCAACTGCTGTCCAAAGCTGGGCAAGGGATCGCCATGGATTCCTGTCCTGCATCAGCTGGTGATGCAGGGCATCTTCCACCCCAACAACGTTGCCGTCATCCTGCAGATGGTCCCCTACCAGTCCCCGGAGACGCTCCCCCGGATCCAGCGGAACTGCATGGACATCTACAATACCATCTGCGGTGTGCTTGGTTTCTTGGCTTCAATGCCGCCGCTGCCATCCAAGCCAATTCAGATGCCCTCACCACAGCTCTTCAACCCAACCTCTTTCCAGCTGCCTTCCAACCATCCCACCTCCCGCAACCAAACCCCATTCTCCGAGGCCCAATCTTCAACAACAGTGGAGCCTCCTACTGAACCTTCCTCTTGCAGCCAGTGGCGTATGGCCATGGAGTTCCCATCGCACAGCCTGTCCCAATCCACGGAGTCCCACCAGAGCCTGCCAAGCCACCAAGAAAGCAAGCACCCAGAAAGTGAAGCATCGGGAGAGCATCAACAACTTTCAACCCACATGAGACACTGCAATCAGGCCATCCAGCTCTTAGGTGGACAAATCGAGCACCTGGCCCCCCAGGACCCCAGACTCAAGCCCTACATGGACCAACTCTCCCGACTCTACAGCACCCGCGTTGCCCTGGTTCAGGAAGTGGAGAAATGCTCCTTCCCACTGACGGAGAGCCTGAAAGCGGAGCTACGTTGCCAGCCCTCAGTGCTGCCAGCCAGCCAGGAGCTACTGGCGCTGCCCGTGGCCCCTCTGCCATCCTCCCAACCGACGGGCCAGCCATTGGCTCTGCCCTCCAGTCAGCCGCAGCTAGCACTGCCAGCAAGCCAGTCAATGCTGGCCCTTCCAGCACCGCCCAACCAACCAAGCTCCTACTCCTTGCCACAGCAGCTTGCTTTGGCACCGACAATGCCGAGACTGGTGATTGAACCCGCAGCAGCAGCTCACTCAACTCCCGTCCTTCCCCAACCCTCTGAGCTACACTGTGGTGATGCCCAGTGGAGGGAGTCTACAAGGGCAACTGGTGCCCTACTATCGGCAACTGGAGAATTGGCAGACCCCCTTGGCCATCACCTACCCGCAGACGCCGATGGACGGCATCTCCCAGGCCCTCGCCATCCCCAACAATGCCCCTGCTTTTGTGCACTACCCCGTGGCCCACGAACAGACCGTCGTCCAACAGCCTGCCACCTTCCTTCCCATCTCCACCCCCCACACCCAATTGCCCACTCCTGGCACCACCCTTCCCATTTCCCAACAGCCTGCTTACCCCTCAGCGCCCCAATGCCCAACTTCCCTTCCCCTCACCCCTGCCTCCTCACATCACCCTCAGATTCCGCACAATCTCTGCCAACCCTTCCAGCACTATCATTCGCCTTTCATCTATGCAGAACCCACCGATTCACTCACTGAGATGCAAGCAAACCTGCCAGAATGTGGCATGAAGGCTGCCACGCACGACGTGTCCATGTCCAGGATGGATGCGAGCTCAGTAAGGCTGCCAAATTCGATGATGGAGGCCACCCAGCCAATGCAGTCAGTGGACAGCACCCAGTCGACGCAGCACATGCCCTCCTACCCAGCACCTCCCTTCGACGCTCTACCTCGCATACTTCCTCAATGTCAAAGAACAAGTGATGACCCTGATCCAAAGATGGGCACTTTGTCTGAGATTGGATACAGGCTATAAAAGATAACGGAAATGGGTGTACCGCCTATATAAATATAAACGGCTAAAATAACGGCTATGACGATATCTTTTATTTTTGGCGTTTATAGACGGTACCGACTATCGTCTATATATATATATATATAGACAATTGATGTTTATAGACGGTAACGTTTAACGACTATAAATATAATTAAGTGGTCTTTGTGATGGGGGAGGCTCCCTATCCTTCAACATAGGGAGGGGGGAGGCTCCCTATGCTTCACCATAGTGATGTGGGAGGCTCCCTATGCTATAACATAGGGAGGGGGGAGGCTCCCTATGTTATAACACAGTGATGGGGGAGCCTCCCTATGCTTCAACAAAGGGAGGGGGAGGCTCCCTATGCTATAACATAGGGAGGGGGGAGGCTCTCTATGCTATAACATAGGGAGGGGGGAGGCTCCCTATGCTTAAACATAGAGACGGGGGAGGCTCCCTATGCTATAACATAGGGAGGGGGGAGGCTCCCTATGCTATAACATAGGCAGGGGGGAGGCTCTCTATGCTTCAACATAGTGATGGGGGAGGCTCTCTAAGCTGAAACACAGTGATGGGGGAGCCTCCCTATGCTTCAACACAGGGAGGGGGGAGGCTCCCTACGCTATAACATAGGGAGGGCGGAGGCTCTCTATGCTATATCATAGGGAGGGGGGAGGCTCACTATGCTTAAACATAGTGATGGGGGAGGCTCCCTATGTTATAACACAGTGACGGGGGAGCCTCCCTATGCTTAAACCCCGGGCGGGGGAGGCTCCCTATGCTATAACATAGGGAGGGGGGAGGCTCTCTATGCTATAACATAGGGAGGGGGGAGCCTCCCTATGCTTCAACACAGGGAGGGGGGAGGCTCCCTATGCTATAACATAGGGAGGGGGGAGCCTCCCTATGCTTCAACACAGGAAGGGGGGAGGCTCCCTATGCTATAACATAGGGAGGGGTGAGGCTCTCTATGCTATAACATAGGGAGGGGGGAGGCTCCCTATGCTTAAACATAGAGACGGGGGAGGCTCCCTATGCTATAACATAGGGAGGAAGGAGGCTCCCTATGCTATAACATAGGCAGGGGGGAGGCTCTCTATGCTTCAACATAGTGATGGGGGAGGCTCTCTAAGCTGAAACACAGTGATGGGGGAGGCTCTCTATGCTTCAACATAGTGATGGGGGAGGCTCTCTAAGCTGAAACACCCTAAAAACATCCTAAAAATAGCCGTTAATAAACGTCAGTAAGCGGTAGTAAGCGGTGTCAATAGGCGTTATATTAAGCTTTTTTGACCCAATCCGGATAACGACTAACAGATAACGTAAACGAATTTTTGAACAATATACGTCAAAACGTCTATAAACACCGCCTATTATTTATAGACGTGCCCATCTTTGCCCTGATCCCTCCCCTTCTTCTTCCTCATCATATTTGTGCTTTGTCTTTTTGCCTAGCCTGTCTCAACCGCTTCCATCCACTTCCCGTAGAACTTAGGACCTCCTCTCCCCAACAGCCCAAAACGCCTACAAGTGATTGATACCTGCCGGCATCATCAAGGCCGGGACGCTGTGAAGAGCAGCGATATGATGGAGTGAGGGGAGGAGCTGTGGGCCATAGCGGCAACGAGAAACCAGTCGCTGAACACCTGTCCAACCCCCAATTCCCTCCTCCTCCCCGCTCTTCTACATTCACTGTTTGCCAGACGCATGGTTTGAAAAGAAAAGCTTTGCAAAAGGCATCGGTCACAATGTAATTGCTGCAAGCAGTACCTGAGATGGTACAGGTAGTAGGGCAATTTCTTTAGCTTTACATTCAGGGCAATCGATTTTTTTCAGAGATATTTTCTTGCCGATAATACCAGTTATTGAAATATCGAGTTAATTGACCAACGTAATCAATTTTGTACCCTAATACGTGCAAAACTACGATAATCTTACAAGTCTAAAATGCTACAGCATGAGCCACTTATGAATTGTCAATCATCAAAAAGAACTAGACTAGGTGTGACAAAATCGTGATAAATTTTGAATAATATTAGAAACCATTTTGAGATAAAATTTTAACAGGTTCGTCTACAAAATCCACTGATCATTCATAAGCAGGCGGCAATTTATGGCAGGAATCCCATCACCTGGATTAGTCCATTTTTTGTTTTGTCTTTGGTTTTTGCTTAAAAAATAAGTTATTTTTGAACCATATTTATTCATAGAACAGTGTAAAATGTTGAAAATTCATGTAAAAGTTGAAGCGTGATTCAGATTAGAGTGAAAATTGATCATGTAGAATATGCCAGCAAAATTTAACTTCACCCTTTTATTTTTGATTTAATTTCAATTTTGTTTGGTTTTTTGTTACGCCTCCTTAAGAAAATTTATAATTTCATCATGCCTAAAAATTCAGAATTTTTTTTCTTATTTCAAAGCATTTACTTACATTATAACATATTTTCTCATTTCACAAGTTATATTTTCTATTTTATCTTTCACTAATTTTTGTCCTCTTTGTGCCAAAATTGCCGCCTGCTTATGAATGATCAGTGGATTTTGTAGACGAACCTGTTAAAATTTTATCTCAAAATGGTTTCTAATATTATTCAAAATTTATCACGATTTTGTCACACCTAGTCTAGTTCTTTTTGATGATTGACAATTCATAAGTGGCTCATGCTGTAGCATTTTAGACTTGTCTAGATCTTGGCCATGTGGAAGAGATATTTAATATTTACTTGCCACATGAACAAGGCTTCAAACTGTCATTGAAGAAAATCCATCGCTTGGTGTTTTTCATTTTCCATGAAGCTCAAACCTAACCTGACCATCAGTTTATAAAAAAAATGAATTATTTGAATTTTTCCAGGTTTTTTTTTCAAAATTTCTAATCTTCTAAGGCTTATATCAAAATTTCACGATTTTCTCCATCTAGGTCTCACTGAGAGCTTTCGATTGAAATATATGTTGTAGGTTTCATCCAATATCCAAGGAGTTGTAGCTTGTGACATCCAAAAACTCGATTGCCCATTCATAACTAGGGAGCCATAGGATCTATCTACAACCAACCATTCATAGCTAGGTCGATATCTCTAAGACCCCATAAAGCTCACAAACCTATTGCATACAAGCTAACCTGTGCATCAGTTTTAAAAAAAATGCGCAGTTTGGCTTCATTGAAACATAAGCGAAATGGGTAGAGCACAAAATCGAACCAAATTGCTCTCAAAAACTTGAATTGATTGGGAAATTTCTCCATGGTACTTATTACAAAAATAGCACCACTAAAAAGCTGAAGCAATTTGCTAAAACACGTAATTCTTGGATTTTTGAATTTCGCTTTTGTTCTAAAATTAGAGCACTTCAAAGACAGAGAAGTCATATTTTTTAAACCTTTTTTCAGGTTTTTTCAAAATTTCTAAAATTCTAAGGCTAAAATCAAAATTCCACGATTTTCGTCATCGAGATCTCCTTACAAGCTATCGATTGGTGTATAAATGTCCATGGTTTCATTCAACATCCAAGGCGCTGAACCTCGGGACACGCGACCACCCAAAAACTCGATCCCCCATTCATAACTAGGGCGCTGTCGCGCCCTAGGAACAAGGCCGCGCATCTATTGGCAATAGCCGATAATACCTTGTTTTATTTAAGCTTTTGAACTTTTTTGAGCTTTTTCGCTTTTCACCTTTTTGCTATGAGCTGATTGAACCATTTCATTCACTTAGTCTACCATTTATCAATAGTGCACACTAAACGACAACAAATAAGCAACCAAACAGTTAAAAGGCTTCGCCTGAGAAAAAAAGTGCTGGAGAACGACAGATGGGGGCAAAAGATGCTCATGCTGAATAAGGCTTCTCTTCAATCGGATAGGGCTGCCCTCCAATGCCACTGGAGAAGGGCTGAGGGTGCAGAGGGATCGAGGCAGAGGCGATCACTGGCTGCTGCTGTTGCATCTGAGCCCGCCTTAAGCCTGACCATCGCCTTTTTCATTCACACTCTGTTGGTCGTAGAGGAAGTGGATGAAACTGCGAATGTTGGACCAGTTGCAGCAGACGATGGCCAGGCTGATGATGGTGCCGAGGAGATGGAAGCAGGTGACGCCCATGATAGAGACGAACAGGGACCGGTATGGGTATGTTACACGATCAGCGCGGGCCATTTCAACAAGCGTGTAGAACCCTTGGTCCCAAAGGGCTTTCTGAGCAAAACGAGTCATTAGTGGCAGCCGATGATAATTCGATAGAAATCATTCTGGGAAATTGATGCCTGGGATCAGAATGAGAAGGCGTGGAACTCAGTCAGAGCAGTGTAAAGGGATTGGGACCAATATATTTTTGTTGCATAATTGCATTTTTTAACAATTTTTCCATTTGCTCACCTCCTAGCATAGACAAAGGAAAGTTGGAACCGGACGAGTATCCGCTAGCTCCAGCTTAGAAAGTATAACGAGGCTCCAGGCGAGGTTTCCAGTGCTAAAGATCACGAAGTCAAAGATGGACATCACGAAATAGGTGAGAAAGAGGCCGCTGAAATGGAACTGCTGCTGATGGCATGATTAAGGGCTACAAAAGAAACCGATTGGGGAGATTGAAGGAAAAGGCTAGGCCTAGGCTGTCGCAGACAAAGATGAAAACGTTGTTGTAGATAAGGCTGCAGGAAACGACCGGGAAGTTTGCTGGGCCTGCACCAGTGCCTGCAATTGTACTCACTTATTTTTTCACATTTTTTCTCAGCCAAAGGTTTCAAGAACACTCACTTCTAGGCTGACAAACGGGTCAAAATATTCAAAGATGGCTCAAGACCCGGTTTTTGGTAGGAACAAAAATCCTACAAGACCATACGTTTCGTTTCTTGACCGTTGCGTTTCAAGACCATACGTTTCTTGACCCCCATTTTTTTATTGCAGATTCTGAATTCTCATACCATTTTTTGTGTCTCCACCAATTATGGGCGAAAAATATTGAGATTCTGAGACTTATTCGCGACAGTTCCAAACGTGAAGGGAGGTCGACAACTGAGTTCAGCTTACAAAACTGACAGTTTTTAGTTATTTTTCATTCATAATACGAGCTATAGGGGTATTGATCGAAAGCTAACAATCATGTTGACCTGCCTGTGCCCTTGTTTTGTTCCGAATATGCACCTGAATCGAAAAAACTTTCGCTAACTTTCTGATTACCAAAATTTAAATTTTTTTATTTTTATTGAAAATAGACATTTTCATGCCCGCAATTTAGCTAGTCGAGTAAATGACCAGGTTCCTTTGGTTTCCTTTGGTTCCTTTTTTCCTTTATGTGCGGCCGATTCTTGCTGTTCTCAAAAAGTGCCTCTTAAGGATATTCGACGGCAAAAGCAGAGATGGTAGGCAGAAAAAAGGCACCGACCTATGCCTAGGGCCAGAGAGGAGCAGGTGAGGACGAGCTGGCAGATGAGCGCGAACTGGAAGCACCGGAGGCCGGGGAAGTGAGGCTTCGCCGTCTGCTTCACCTCCACCGGCGTCCCCGGCGCCATCAGCATCTTCAAAGCCCCTTGGATTGCGATTGGAAACTGATCGAATGCCCTGAAAGCACTTTGCCTCTATGCTTGTCACTAGGCCTAGCCTGGCGATGTCTACTGTTGAGGCCATTTCCGTTTGCTCACCTCTAGTGGAGGGACTGGGGAGGCGGGTGGGGCAGGAGGAGGAGTGGGCTGGATTTCGTTGGCGTTGATGCTGGGGGTTGGCGGCCCTGTCACCTGCTGCTCCATCAATTCGCTCTCCGACGTCCTGTCCGACTGCTCACCCATCAGTGCTCCCTTTTGACTGGCTTTTTCTGTGAAGAATTTTCTGCAATTTCTAATAGCACGATGATGATATTATTCCCTAGGGACAATTCTACGCAGACTGCATACATAGTAAATTGAATGATCGCGTTTTTAACAGGATTGCCGGGTTCTAAAAAAGTATTTTATGGCAGCCCTGTTTAAGATGTTTAGAAAACTGGTGCAGATAAGCGAAGCCATAGATTTTTTGCGCGAGGCCAAGGCTGTTGTTTTTAAAAGCGATTGAACGCTTGCGCTCAATAACTGAGCAGTTTTTGACTGAAGTTTTGTTAACCATGAAAACCTAAGCAAAGCGGGCACACTTCGAGCTTTAAGATTTATTAAATTTAGTATAATTAATATCTTGTACCATCGGTATACCGAAAGTAAACTCTTTTCTCTCAAAAAATCGAATCCCCGAGTTTAAAGCCAAAGAAATTCACCTCATATTGGTGGAATGTGTTTCTTTGAGTTCCACTTCTCTTTGGAGCGCGCCAAACCAAAATGCAAATATTGAAGCAGATTCCACCAGTATGAGGTGAATTTCTTTGGCTTTAAACTTGGGTATTCGATTTTTGGGAGACAAGAGCTTACTTTAGGTTTATAGCTGTAATGTAATCAACGAGGTGGTGTAATAACAATAAGGTTCTGATAAACTAAGTAGCGGCCCAAAAACAGTAGCGGGCAAAACTTGTAGACGTGGAACTGTTCGGCGATACTTCCATTTCGGCTAAATTTAGCTTTTCTCTTGCACCAGCTCTAATTTTCGTCTAAAATTGGAGTAAAATTCCAAATTTAGAATTTTCTAATGCAAGAGAACATTTTGAGCTAGTGCAAGAGAGCTAGTGCAAGAAATAATTTTGATTCAAATTTTGAGTTGTGGGAACTAGTGCAATAGCCCCCAGGAGGCAGTCTCAGCAAAGCCTTGGCCAGCTGACCAGTCTCAGTCCTCAGACGCACTTTACTTCAGGCATTCTTTTCTCACCCATTATTCCAGGAGTAAGAAAAAGCGGTGCTGTTCTAACGTGTGATCTACCATGGGCTTGCGATCTACCTGTGATCTACCGGCTCACGCCTAGTTTCCCCGCCCCCCCACCCCCCCCCCCCCCATCGAAACCCCCCAAGGGGCCCCCATGAAAGTACCCCCCATGAAAGTCCCCCCAAGCAATTACACCAGCAAAAGACTGAGCAAACTAGTTGTAAGCCTAAAACGGGAAATTTGTGTCGTGGGGTGAACTAGGCGTCAAAATCGACGCCTAGTTCCCTCCAAGACTATTTTCACCTAGCTTTCGGTGTGTATAGTGGCTTACATATACCTGCACACCATGCACTAATTCGTCCTATACTGTGTCCCCATATCAACTAGGGGACGAGTTAGTGCAGGTTGTGTGGATATATGGAAAATCTTGGGGGAGGGGAACTTTCTTTGGGGGGGGGGTGTTCTTACTTGGGGGAATCTCATGGGGGGATTAGTGAATGGGAAACGAAGAAATAACGGTAGATCACACGTTAGAACAGAAACATAGGGGTAGATCACACGTTAGAACAGAAACGTGATGGTAGATCACACATTAGAACAGCACCGAAAAAGGGTTGATTTAATATACAGCACATAACTTAATACTATAATTCTAATACATAACATAACGTATTCCACTACATAACATAACTTAGTAGGTCAATTTTCTACCACATAACATAATGCATAACGCAATCGCTTAGTTATGTTATGTAAAAGACATTTTTGCTATTTTGCCATAATCACTACCCCAGAGTGTTCTAACTGTAGTTTTTCTTGAATCTAATGATATTAGGATGGTGTTACAGCAATTTCGAGTCTCAGGGAAGGTGCAGAGTTTTTTTTAGAAAGATATGTTATGTAAAATACATTTATAAGGTACTGTTATGTGAAAAACATGAGCATGTGATGTGGGTAAGCAGCTCGATTCCCACCTTAGACATGTTTAGGCATAGGCATATGCTTAGTTTTAGGCTTAGTAACTGGTGTGGACTCAGTTGGTAGTGTAGGATTATGTTTTGACATAGGCTAAAATTTAGGCTAACGTTTTTGTGGTAGGCTTATATTTCGTGTTTGACTAAGTTTAGGCTTAGTGTAAGCTTCTGGCATATGACTAGTCCAGGGCATATGCTTGGTCCGGCCTATGACTGGGCTTGATTATGCAGTCTAATGAGCTATGTAACATGCTGTTTTGGCTCAGACAAAGTTATCTAGTCATGCCCTATTAAGTTATGTTATGTACTGCATCAGTACTGTTATGTGGAAAACATGAGCATGTGATATGGATAAGCAGCTCGATTCCCACCTTAGACATGTTTAGGCATAGGCATATGCTTAGTTTTAGGCTTAGTAACTGGTGTGGACTCAGTTGGTAGTGTAGGATTATGTTTTGACATAGGCTAAAATTTAGGCTAACGTTTTTGTGGTAGGCTTATATTTCGTGTTTGACTAAGTTTAGGCTTAGTGTAAGCTTCTGGCATATGACTAGTCCAGGGCATATGCTTGGTCCGGCCTATGACTGGGCTTGATTATGCAGTCTAATGAGCTATGTAACATGCTGTTTTGGCTCAGACAAAGTTATCTAGTCATGCCCTATTAAGTTATGTTATGTACTGCATCAGTACTGTTATGTGGAAAACATGAGCATGTGATGTGGATAAGCAGCTCGATTCCCACCTTAGACATGTTTAGGCATAGGCATATGCTTAGTTTTAGGCTTAGTAACAGGTGTGGACTCAGTTGGTAGTGTAGGATTATGTTTTGACATAGGCTAAAATTTAGGCTAATGTTTTTGTGGTAGGCTTATATTTCGTGTTTGACTAAGTTTAGGCTTAGTGTAAGCTTCTGGCATATGACTAGTCCAGGGCATATGCTTGGTCCGGCCTATGACTGGGCTTGATTATGCAGTCTAATGAGCTATGTAACATGCTGTTTTGGCTCAGACAAAGTTATCTAGTCATGCCCTATTAAGTTATGTTATGTACTGCATCAGTACTGTTATGTGGAAAACATGAGCATGTGATGTGGATAAGCAGCTCGATTCCCCCCTTAGCCATGTTTAGGCATAGGCATATTTTGTGGTAGGCTTATATTTCGTTTTTGACTAAGTTTAGGCTTAGTGTAAGCTTCTGGCATATGACTAGTCCAGGGCATATGCTTGGTCCGGCCTATGACTGGGCTTGATTATGCAGTCTAATGAGCTATGTAACATGCTGTTTTAGCTCAGGCAAAGTTATCTAGTCATGCCCTATTAAGTTATGTTATGTTCTGCATCAGTACTGTTATGTGGAAAACATGAGCATGTGATGTGGATAAGCAGCTCGATTCCCACCTTAGACATGTTTAGGCATAGGCATATGCTCATTTCTCCAAACTTCCCCATCACCCCACTCCCACCCCTACTTAAGACTTCCTTCTCTGCAACCACTCACACACACATGCACAAACAATCACTCTCACAAACACACGCAGCAGTCAAAAACTGAAAAGGGCCATAAGGGAGGGAAAACGAATAGGAGCGTTTATAGTTGGGGAGGAGGGGAGTGGGGGAGAGTCTAGACTGGAGGGGGGAATATGGGCGGGCGACTGCGCCAGCCGATCCCGCCCTTTGCTTTGATGCACATGCAACCTTTACACCTCCTGCCTGCACATCTACCAGCGGGAAGAAAGTTATTATATGTTCTGTATATTACATGACAGTTCATTTATGGGATGGTTCATTTCCTCCACATAACATAACTCTATATTGTGCAGAACATAACATAACTTAATCAGCTTAACCAACACAACATATTTTTAGTGCAAAAATGATACCGGAATGCAATTTGCAACTGGAAAAATGCAAAAATCAAGTGAAATCACAATGCATTGGGTAAAGACATGCAAATATGCCTCAACTGCCCTTAGCACTAAACATTTCTCATTTTTCTATTACATTAAATTGAAAATAATATTGTTATAAATGGGTAAATTGGTGCCAGGACACAATATGAAGATGAAAAGCAACTTTTAGGGTAGAAATTGCAAAAATTCCATGCAAAATCATCAATTTGAGTAAAAAATTCAAATATGTCTTTTACATAACATAACGAAAATTTTTGACTAAGTACTGTTCTGTAGTAGACAATCTGAGTAAGTTATGCAAAAAATTTTACTAAGTTATGTTATGTAGTGCACTACGTTATGTTATGTAGTGCACTACGTTATGTTATGTAATAGAAAGTTATGTTCTGTATATTAAATTATCCCACTGTGAGGCACATGACTCTTGTCTGGAGCGCAGCCATAACAAGGCTGCGCTTGTGCCTTGCTTCTCTGCCTGAGATCACTCTCTACTCTTGCTTCCTCTTGGTAAACGCTGCTCCCTGCCCTTGTAACCGCACTACAGATCTTACAATGGTTTCGTTTCACCAGGCCTAGCCCTCTCCCTTGCGCAGCGGCATCCAGGATAGGGTAGTGAGAGCCCCTCGCAACCTGGCTCTGCCGTGGGGATTGCGGTTAGTCCTGGGAGCTCCGAGCCAATTGAAGCTCACTCTCGCCTCCTGGCCCCCCTCATTCTGTCCCTTCCTCCCTTCTCTCCTCTCCCTTCCCTCTTTTCTCGCCTCGCCTTCTGGCTGTATGCCAAAGCGAGCTGAAGTCCGCAAAGACTGAAATGCCAGAAACTGGTCCTGGAAATCCAGATCCTCAGGGCATTACGCCCGTCCAATATCACCTCATGGGGCTGAAAGCCTATGAGGGTGAAGGAAATGCCACACAATGGCTGACCCGGTTCGCAGAAATTGCACGCGCAAAAGGCCAGAAAGAAGACACCTGGCACACACTCATCGTCCCCTACTTGGAGGGACCTGCGCTGGATGCCTACAGAGGCTTGCCAGACTCTGCTCAGGGAAAGAAGAGCTATGACGTAATAAGGGAAACCTTAGTGGCGACTTTCGATAGCTCCCCGGAGGTCACTAGACTGTCAGTCTGCGAAGGCATTGTCCAGCAGCCTGGGGAGAAAGTCATGCCTTTCCTGGCCAGACTAAGAAAAGTTGTCGAACAGCGTTTCCCAGTCTCAGGTACTTTCCCAGTAGAAACGCAGGAGGTGCTGCTAAGGCAATTTTTTCTGGGCGGAATCCGTCATGAACTGCAGTTTGCGCTGCTGAACAAAGGGCCAGCCCCAGCCACAACGGCCGGGTGTGCGGTGGATGCAAAAAGAAGCGAGGATCTTTTTGGTACCCAGCAATCAGTCAATCAGCTCAGTTTCGCTTTCGGTCAGCAAGAATTAGATGCTGGGCCAGAGGAAGGAACAGAAGCCCTTGTGTCGGGGTGATTGGGGTAGGAGGAGGATGTGGGGATGTCGCAATGCTGCCCGACGGCGTTGTCGAGGGGGTGCGAGAGGTTGGAGAGGAAGGGGATGAGCTGCTTGCGGATGCTGAAGGCCTCGGCAAAGTGGGAGGAGGTCGCGGTGCCGCGCAAGGACAAGCTCGTCACCACCAAGTTTTTCTTAGTCCCGAAGGAGGGCAAGAAGAGAATAGGGAGTGTGTGGAAGAAGTGAAGGAGGAGAGCCCCTGTGGGCGAGAGGTGTCTGGGGAGTTGGCGGGAAAGGTTGGGAGCCAATGAGCGTGAAGCGTACGAAGTGGGGGAGGAGGGAACGCGGTCCCGCGGCAGCGAATACCGTCTCCGGGCGCCCGTTCCCCACCCCGCACTCCACCACCTCGACACCTTGCTATGGAGCAAGGCCGAGGCCGAGGAAGAGGCCGATGGACCCAAAGAGGCCGGGGGCAAGGCAAACCTGCGTCTGGATCCACAAATCCCCAGAAAACCCACTCAAGCACCCCTACTGCTGAGACTAAAATCTGCTTCTGGTGTCATAGAAAAGGCCATTTGCCGACAAACTGCTGGGCTCTAAAAGATTTCGTGACAATGGTGAAGGGTGAAACCGATGAATCTTGCGCGGAATACATGCCAAAGGTGATTTCTTTCATGCCCCACTTCCAAGAGCATTCGCAAAGCGTTCGGGGTAGCACAGGTCCAGCACGGCGCCTAATGACCAGAGGACAGCAGTCAAGCAGGGGACAGCGGCCTCAAACCTCCCAACCAAGAGGAGGGGGGAATAGAGTGAGATTCCAGCGTCAGGTGAGCTACCTGATGGAAGCAGAGCCTGAGCCCGAAGAAGAGTTGGAGGAAGAAGCAGTCGGTGTTGCAATCAACCCGTGGGACTGCCATGAGGATGAGGAGGATGAAGTGGAGGAGTTCCTGGAGGAGGTAGATGAATGAGGTCTAGACGCTATGAGTAGTGCACACATGCAAGCCGGCAAAGTAAGCTCTCTGTGTGCACGTTGACAGGTGGGGGGATGCAAGCGGTACCTGATGAGTTGAGAGGGAGATAGAGAGTCACCGGTAATTAAAAGAAATAGATGCATCAAATTGACCTGAAAAGCCGCTAAAAGCGCAAATGAAATGCCTCAAACAAATACCTGTACAGGATTCGTAGTTTTAACATCGGATTTTCCGTGATAATTCAAGAAAATAAAAAAGTCACAGACTCAAGAACGAGCTGCAGATTCGAAAATATTTCAAAATCAAAATCAATCTTTGTTTACGTAAAAAAAGAACTCGGTATGGGTTCATTGCTAGAAAAGCATGACTAAATAAGGCACATTATCTAGCGACGGAAAAATTGCCAAGCTAAATTTCCTTTCCATGCCGCTATCATAAGAATTAGCTGGGTTTTTTTTATAATTTTGCTTGTTAGGCAGAAAGAAACACTGCCGCAAATCATCCCCCTCACTACTCAAAGTCTAAACAAATCCTACCACTAGCCTTCTCGATGAGGTTTCATAACATAAATGTATGAAAACCGACTAACACCACAAGCAATATCAGTTCAAAAACCCAGTCGTCAAATAAATGTTGCAGCAAAGCATTTCGAGTTTGTCAACCGGTTTTTCAGATTCAAGCCTGCGGAAATTCTCATGAAAAGATTTCTGCCGCAGCAAAGCTGGTTTCTAAAGAAACTGCCTTGCAAGATGTTTCATGTTTGAGACAAGTAAAATGAAATCTGTTTTTAAAGCGATGTAAGCCATGAATTATCACCAATCAAACCTTCCTTCTCTAAAAAGAATAGCGAAAAAATATTCCGCTAAATCTGTTGCTAGCGTTTAATCATAACATCCTGGAGCGGGCAAGGAAATGTGAAAGACAAAACAGTCGGTTTCCCAGCAGAGATCAAACGCGGATGTGTTGTGTCTAACAAGCCCAGCTTCAGAGCGCATAAAAGAGGCACAAAAGCTCAGTCTCCGCATCTTCTCTCCCTACTTCACCGGGGAGCCCAAGCTCCATTGTAGTGCCAACTTTGGTCGCAGTCTAGAGCCGACCAATGTTGCACTAACAACTGCTTGTGCCCCTCACCCCCTCCGACTCCATCAAAAGCTCACCAATGGACAATCCTGCCCCTTTGCCCCCCATGCAACCTGCCCAGGCTTTGTGGCCTGAGGCAGCCCCACTCCTTCCATTCACAGCGACCCTGCCCCAGCTGGAGGAGACGTTCAACTGCCACGTCCTCAACGCCCGCCGACAAGCCACTGCCCAAGGTTAGCGGCAAAATGGTCCAGCCAATAGAAATGTGAAAAGCTAATTGCAGACCTGGAGTTCCCGCCGGAGATGGACGGGGACGACGCTCAAAGGGCGGGCATGCACCTGCTCTCCCATGGCCTCATCATCGGCCAGTACTACGAGCTGGTGTCCGGCAAGGCCATCGGCTGGAGGACAGCCATGACCCTCCACCACAACGACGAAGTCCGTCTGCAAGCCCTCAAGGTATCCCATTCACTCATTTCTAGCTAACCCTTAATTGACAGGCCTGCCAGCAGGCCAACCTGAACCCATTGTCCGAGGAGGAAGAAGCAGGCCTCATGACGCACCTGCGCTGCGAGAAGGCCTGCGCCAAGCGGCTGGCGTGGCACATCCAGCGCCTGATGACAGGCAACCAGCTCTGGTGCCCCAACAACGCCCAGCCCATCGACTTCCACGGTTCATCACTCCGATGGCTCCTCTCCAACGTCGAGCGCACAGGCCCCAATGGACCAGTTGTTCTATCCCCCTTTTCCCTCCAGTGAATTGAAAAAGGAAGGGATTGCAGTTGAAACAGGCTCCAAGGCAGGCGGCGGCAACGATTGACCGCTGGGGGTTCAACCCCTACGACATGGTAGACAAGAACGGGCTCACCAGCTGCTTTGTGAAGCCCGTCCTCATCACCGCCGAGGCCATAGGATGCACAATCCGACAGGCCAACCTCCACCTAAAGCACAACCACGTGCAGTTCTACCAGACCCAGTCCCGGGTCACGAACTTGGAGACGGGAGAGGAGGCCAAGCTGTACTACGGCAACCTCGACACCGAGATCGCCGCCCACCGCCTTCTCTCCGCCATGGAGGCCGTCTACCTCACCCCCAAGGTCCACTCTTGAGCTCAATGATAGGATGAAAACAAATGACAGACGGTGAACAGGTCCTCCGCCGCATGCCTCCTCGGCCAGTGGTAGTGGAAGGGCAACGAGAGGACCAGCCAGGCCACCAGCCTATGCCCCATGATCCAAACCAGGTTAAAAAGCTCAAAGCCATATTTTGGCATAAGGGTAAGAGAAGCAAACTTTGCAGCCTGGCGGAAGCGGCGGCATGCCGAAGCTACACCGCCGTCCTACGCCCAATCGCACTCTGATCACCAATCCAAGCATGGCACCCAATGATACCCCAAGTGCAACACCCTAAGCGCCATATTCTTTAATTTTTTCTAATTAAACGCCTATTTGCCAAACTAAATTTATGAATTCGTTACCATCCAATTATTGAAAAAATGCTTCGAAATACGAGTCGTACCTAGATAAAAAGACTCTAAATGAAGTATGAAAAGAAAACCAAGCAAAGCAAATTTTTGGCATACAAAACGGATGCACTGCCCACTAAAGGTCAAGCTCTGTTTCCTCTAGTACGCATTCAAGTCTCGGCTGAGCAGTGCAGCAAATGTACACATAGCCCGCTCAGCTGAGGAAGCTACTATTTCAAATTTTCAAAATCCGCTTTTTCCGCAATAAACTACCTTATTGTAGAAACTAGAAACAGCAATGGAGATGAGAACCAGCGGTTCAATTTCTGGAGTCCCCCACAGAGCTTAGATAGGGGTTGGCAAACCTATTCATCGCCAATTCTTAGTCCCCAAATCCAATAAACTTCGGAAGCTTGAGGTAAGAAAGAGCCAGGAAAAGCTGCAACCGGCAAGCAGTGCTCGCCCCACTGGCCACGCCAGCGGCAAACAAGACACAGACCCGGAAATCAAGTTCCTCCGAGAAGTAAGCACTATGCACCTAAACCTTAAAAAACTAAACATCAAATTGCGTTCAGGCCTTCGCCAGCTTCGCGGCATCGCTTCGCTTAGCTTCGCTCAACTTCTCGGAAAAAACAAACGCACAAAAATAAATTCTCATCGATATGCCTCTTTCTTTGTCAGTTGTGATGTTTCACAGAACACATTTGAAAGAAACTTAGATAAGAAATACTTCAATAGTTGCCTTCTCCAGCGCGGACTCTATCATCTTCCAAATTTTGAACAGCGCTACGGCAACAACGCCAGAAGCTAGCAAACAAGTTACATGATGTTTCAGCGAAAGGCGCAAAAGCACCGGCATAGCAAAGATTCAGCAATTCTTTACCACCATAAGGACGCAAAATCAAAAAAGAAGCTTTTCAACTTCTTAAATTGTTGCACTCAGCATTATTATTTACAAAAATAAGTTTGGAAAAACAAGTTGCACACATTTACACTTGGAAAAAACTAATTTTTACGCCAAAGACTCCATACTTCAAAATATCCATTCAACGTAAAAAATAAATTGTTATTATTTCTCATTAGCTATCTGTAAGAGAAGAAACAGTTAGTTATGGTTGGTCTATAGCTTCGTCTAGACGTAAGACCAAGAATAGCCTCAGGAGCCTATAAAGGCATCGCCAGTCGGCAGAGAAATCAGTCAGTCACACAGACACTCTCCCCGGCTACAACCTTCTACTTCGGCTACAAACCCCTTCAAGTTCCACCCAGGTTCGAAACCACTTCCATAGACCTTATGGAGCTTGCAAATCGAAATGTTTCGAAAAATAAACATGTATCACGTCCTAATTTTTGGAAATCTTCAATGAGCTAGAGACTTCATGAATGGGCGTAGGCCTGTATAAGCTTTATGTACGGCCTTTTAAAATAAACAAGTATATGGCGCAAAGCGCAATAGGTGACCGCGGAGCGCACCACCTCTACGCTTACAATATGAATGCATGGAATTTTGTCAGTGCTAAGAGCAAGTCTGTGGTTTCTCAACCATTTTTGAAAGTAAGCACATATTTGGAATCGCTATATATGACTTGTGAACAAAAAAACTCAAGTCCTCTGTTCAATTCTTAGCCATTCAGATGTTACTGATTAATGATGACATTGTCGTGCATGAAAGTTAGTCACTCAAGAAAGTAAGTCTGTGGTTTCTCAACCATTTTTAAAAGTAAGCACAGATTTGGAATGGCTAAATACGACTTGTGAACAAAAAAACTCAAGTCTTTAGTGCAATTCTTAGCCGTTCAGGTGTTACTAATTATTGATGACATTGCCATGCGTGAAAGTTTGTCACTCAAGAAAGTAAGTCTGTGGTTTTTCAATGATTTTCAAAAGTAAGCACAGATTTGGAATCGTTATATACGACTTGTGAACAAAAAAACTCAAGTTGTCTGTGCAATTCTCAAGATTACAGGTGCTACAGCGCAAAAACTGTATATTGCAATGTTTAAACCTTTCTACCCAAATAAGTAATGTTTCATATGCTCGGAAACCAGGTCTACCCCTCCAGATCTTCCTAAAATTGCATTACCTTTCAGGAAAAAAAAAGTTTGTCCCAATCCGTTGAGAATTCGCCCGTTCCCAGCATTTCCAGATATATATATATACATACACATGAGGACAAAAGTTCAGTAACCTCTATAGACCGCGGAGCGGCCCTTCGGGCCGCTCCGCGGTCAAAAATATAAATCGCACATCAGCAAAAAACCTACGGTTCTTATTTACCAGTCTCTTTTTTATAAAATTTACACCACTGCTGTATAGACATGAATGGCAAGCTCTGGAAAATGCCTTTCTGATGTTTCACTCGGCAAATAAGATGGAAATAGACCACGCTATTTCAATCCACCCCGTTCAAAACTGCCTATGATTTCAATGCATCATCATTGCCAGATGAGCGAGTTCAAGGCTGTGCTGAGCCTAGAGGCTGAACCCAAGGAGCCGGAGGCTGTCCCACCAGCGGAGGAAACAGAGGCTGTCAAGGTCTGCAGCCAGGAACCGGTAGAAGACGGACCGGGCCTGCTGCTCAGCCTCCACCCACTACACTGCAAGACGCCGCCCCCGCGCGGGATCAAGACGGAGTACAACAACTGGCCCGAGCTGAAGCGGGACCTCGACCTCTACAATGACTCCATCTACCTCCTCTACCTCCGGTTTTACTAGGACTCGATTTGAGCAGATTAAATCAGATGTGATTCAGGGTGCTGAAGAGGAACAACGCTTTTCAGAGCGACTGGTCGAAAAAGCCGTCGGCCATCAACCCCATCCCCTTCAACGGCTTCCTCAGCTACCTCCACGAACTCCAAAGTAAGATAAACGCCCCGTAAAGATTAGAAGATCATCTTGATGTTTCATTATCGCAATTTCACCCTTCCTACAATCATTTCTGTGACAAGCGTAGTAGACTACAAGCTTTGTGGTAACGCGAGCCTTGGTTGTAGAAATGATAATTTCAACCAGACTCCCGTTGCCACAGCTTGTGGCTACACAAAAGACCTTGCCAATTATTCAACGGTAAGTAGTTTTCAATACAATTTAGAAAAGTTGGTACCCAAACGGCCACATTAGTAGAATACAAGCTTTGTGATAGTGCGAGCCCTGGTTGTGGATATTTTAAATCATCCAGGCTCCTGCTATCACAGCTTGTGTCTATTCAAAATACTTCAATACTCAAAGGAGATGCAAAGTAAGTTCTGGTTTCGACAAATTCGAAAATTCGAATGAAATAAAAGAACATTTCAGCCGTCTTTTTCCAGGCTAGGAGTCTGAAGGCCTGGGATCGGAGATGAGCCGCATGAAACCCATGCTGGACTGGCTCCGGCACTGCTGCCAGGCCGTGGAGGAGCAGTGGGAGGACAGTCACCTCCCCATCGTCAAGAAGCCCTTCATCAACAAACGGACAGGAGTGCCTGAAGACGCCTTCCATGGAGGGGTTGGTCACTTAGCAGCTGGCTCAACCCAAGGGGAGCAAAGAAAAGGCCTATTTTGCAGAAGGTCTGGGGATGGCTTGAGCGCACAATCCGAGGCCTCCGCAGCGAAGAACGCCACTACTGGGAGCACATGCAGAAAGGCAAGCACCTGTTCGAGATCTTCGGCGGCGCCCTCAACGCCTAAAACTCCCCAACCTACTGCCCCAAACTACAAATTCTTTCTTTCGTTCCATAGTCCCTAGATTCGTTGCCCAGTTTTGTAATAAAAAACCCTTTTAATGAAACACCGCTAAACGAAAACCTAGAAAGATGCAGACAAAAAAGTCACGGTTTCATAAAGTTTCGGCTAATTTCAACTACATCCATCACTGCTTGGTCAAATCTTCATTGCATAAGTCATTACTAAAACATCAGGCAGTCAAGTATTGTTCAACTGCAGCAGCTCATTTACATACGTCTTTGCTTCTGTTTGGCCGTGCGATGTTTCAAAGAGGGGCAATAATTGCCATCTAGAAGAGAAAGCAATTGATCCAGCGTATCTCTACCTGTGCAAAAAACAGAAGCCTCCTTTTGCCAAACAAGCACAATCTTGGCTTAGCCAATCCAATTTGCAAAACCACAGAGTCACAACGCATATCAAGTAGCATGCCCCAAGCGGCGTACCCAAGCGGTTAGTCAGGTTCCTTACCGCAACAAACCAGACTGGGAAAGGGGCGGAGGGAGGAGTAAAAAGGGCATTGTGCCACGCCCTCTCCTAGTCCCGCACTCAGCATCTCATTCCCATACCTAGGCCGCAGGTACGCTGCTTTACAGCCAGCCCCACTTGCCCACAACACTGCCTGCCGAAGGCAGCAATTTTCCCTGCTTAGCCTCCATCTCCAGCAGCCCACGACAGTCTTTGGCTAAATGCAGACCTAAAACTAAGGATGTTTATGTTTCAAGACGCCAGTAAATAGGCTTTCTGTTTCCTATTCAGTCAATGTTGAAACTCGGCGCGGCACTTTCATATCCTTGCAGAAAAGATAAAGCCAGTCAAGTAGAAGAGATGGGTGAAGTGGTTCGAAGCAAGGGAGCGGGGCAAGGAGTGCAGCCCCAGCCGGCCCCGGAGCCCCCCGTCCCCAGCTACGTCTTCAACAACAATCACCCCAACACCAACGGCCCTCCAAGGAGCTCCGATGAGCGGGAAGACAGCCCAGTGCCCCCTCGCCCGCCCCGAGTCCTCCTCCTCCACGCGGGGCCCCCCGAGCACCCCTTTGCAGAGGCCATGGCATGCGCCGACCTCCCGGCGCTCCAAGTCTTCCTGCGCTGCATCATCAACCAGCTCAACATGATCCTGATCAAGTAAACTCCCCCGCTGTCTCAGTAAGCCTAAACCTGAGCAGAGGAGATTGGGGTTAAAGGATCGCGGAAACCAACAACGCCCTCAAGTGGGACAACTGGGCGGGCTACAAGCTCCAGTGGAACAACTTCCGCACCTACCGCCAGGAGACCCACGGTCCCACTTTTTCCCCCGTTCACTAAGGAAAACAAAGCCATGCCAAATTATTGACAATAATTTTTAAAACAAGATCGTCTATTCAGCAAACGCAAACTATTAGGACGGCAAAAAATTAATCTTTGCAGACAACAACACCGAGTGGGTCCTGCAGGAGCATGCGGACCTGCGGAGCTGGGCCAGAGGGGCCACGGCCGTGTTGCTCCGCTGCGGCTTCGACGCCCAGTACATCCAGCTCACCAACCCCAGGGAGGGGGACCACGTCTACTCCGCCGAGGTACCCAATCTTCACTTCCCGCTAAGCCTAAGCTCACCCGACAGTTGGCTGATGTTTCATTAATCATGTAAAGGCCCCTCAACCTTGAACATAAGTAATAGAAGCCTCGCTCTACGCGGAGAATGAACTTGTCACTCCTAGTAAACCGAGTGGTTGCAGGAGCAGTGGAAGACCCTCGCCTGGGTGGAGCGCAACCTCAGCACCCAGGTCGAGCTCTACGAAGAGCAGATGAATGAGTCTCGGGTGCTCTGGCGCTGTGTGGGGCGCCGTGAGCGCTGGTAGAAAAAGTGCTTTTAAAAATTGACCATTTAAGCATTTTTCTACACCAAATTCTCTCCCACCTTAAGGAAAACATAAATTTAAAAATCATCAAAATTCCAACTAATAGTCAAAATGGAATGCAAAAACATTTTTTCTCGGTTATTGTTGCTCTTCGCCCATAAAGGGCATTGCTTTTCGTAAATTCCTTGTTTCGATGCCTTATTGATTACTGGGGTGCAAAAGAAATATATGTAAGTTTTCAAACTATCGATCAGAAAACAGACATCAGCATTTCGACCGTTTAACGCAAGGCTCTAAAGTGAAACCAGTCAACTAATGTTTCAAGGAAAATGTAACAGCAACACTCAAGCACAACCAGTTGATATGTTAGCGAGACTCCGGTAACCGAAAATTTCTTCAGCATACCACACATCCCTCCACTTCTGGTTTTCCACGGACCCAAAAGACTCTAACAGGATGTCAGGAATGGCCACGCAAAAAAGGGAACGGTTAAGGTGATTCAGGACACCTGGGAGCGTCCTTGGGGGCATGAAATGCCCAGAAAAACCTCCTGCCATGGGCCACACCTACAGCAACGGGTCGCCCTCAAATCACATCACTCTTAGCAAGACCTAGGATGCCTTTTTCTGGAGATGACTTTGTGTGGTACGTGAACTGCCTCAAAACACTAATTCTGCTTTTCGCTGCCATCCTCGACGTCTACATAAAGCTCAAGAAAATCAGGAACTGGGACAATCGCCGAGATCTGCCCCCCGTTTAGGTGAAAGGCATTCGCTTTCACGCTAGTCAAAACCTAGATAGGCAATGCTTCACGATGAGAAATCTCACCTATTCATTGCATGCGTTCTGATGAATAAACAGCGAGAATATCCTTGCCTAGCGTCAGACCCACAAACCTCGGCAAGATCTTTGGGAGAAAGCTTAGTCTCTGTAGATCTCGAGCTATACTCCAAACCCAAAACTCCTGTGCCCCAAAACGCCCCGCCCAAAGAATCCACTGTCAAAACCACCGTCCCGGTACCCACCTGGCTGGTGGCCCCCAACATCTACCTATTCAACTCCGAGGAGCTCATGTCCAGAGCGGACTGGCTGATCATGTGCAACCAAATCTACGAGAAAGGTCAGTAACTTATTTTCAGCTCAATGCTCGCTCCGCAAAAGCGTGCAGTTAGGCAGCCTGCAAACTCAAGTCACTGATGCTATATATAGTGCTGAAAAGGCATTTTCAATGCCATTTTTCTAATCTAGGACAGGAATTAGTCGTGCTAAAAACGTTCGCCAAATTAAATGGCAAAGGGAAATCCTAAAGTTCCACGTAACTTACTAGGGAGTTATGAGAAAATATTAATTTTATGATTTAAAATTACGGCATAATCTAGCTAAGAAAACGGTTAAATGTTTTGTCTACGCAATACAATCTTATCATACGCCTGGAAAAATTAATTTCCCATGGCTAATTTGTTTAGACTACGACCCTAAGTCAAAACACTGATAGAAGGGTATATAAAGCTGATCAAGCCTCATTCCTCTCATTCCCACCGATGGGAGAAGAGTCCAAAGCCATCAATCATCATCGACTTGGATAGCCTCCCTACCTCCGAGCCTCCTGCCCAGGAGGAGGACAAGTGCTTCAGTGGTAAGTGAAGATGATGGAAGGAAAGGTTGCTGATTGCAGTGATAGCACATCGCCACAGTCAGTGACTTCGGCTTCAAAGCCCCCTTCCCCGGCCACACAGCCACCCTCTCCAGCCCGCACCAGCTCAACCTCTCCAGCCCGCACTGGCTCAACCTCTCCAGCCTGCACGGCTGCGCCAACCACCCAGAGCCGCACAGCTCAAGGTTCCCTATCTTCCTCAGTGGGCATGACATTCAACTCAGTGCCATTGTCAGAACCTGAGGAGATGTGCGACAAGCAATCTGCCGTCAGCCAAGGTCCAGCTCCGGGCCAAGGTAAAAACCAATCTTTCTCGATCTCACCAAAATGCGATATGCATGACAAAAGAAGGAAAAGGAAAAGATGGTTTGCAGACGCACCAATCACTGGAAGCGCTGCAGTGGAGGCAGCAGAAGCGCAAACCCAGCCAGCTTCATCTGCTCCAGAGCCAACGCCGTCGGCCAACCCTTCGGCATCGGAAATGCACTCCCAATCGTTGGCCACCTTTGCCTCCCTACCTCCTTTCCTTACACCGCTTACGAAAAAAGAGGCGGATAAATTGGTAGATGATTTGCTACTTTTTTACGTTGAAAATGAGGATGATTATCCATACGAGGCAGATAATTCAAAAGAATGGATACCTCCTTTAAGTAACGTGCTGTACGAGCTGATCGAGCTGGACAACTTGATCTGCAGCACATACAACGGTTTATATCAAAGCTGCATTCCGCTTTTGCAAAATGATTAATCTGTGGCTAATAATAGGCGTACTCTCCGTCTATCCCACAACGATGGAAGGAGACGACAAGCAGAGAGCAGGACTGCGCCTGCTAGCCTCTGGCCTGCTCTGTGTCTACCCAAGAGACGCAGTCCCTGCGCTGTACGCAGCAGCCTTCCACGCCGCCTCAACGCTCAAACAGAACGACATCACTCGCGCAAGCTTGATAGTGCAAAATCAAGAAAATTTCAGCTTTAATTGGTTTTGTAAAAGTTCTGAAACATTGAAGAGCCAAGTTGCCGGAAACCACCCGCCAGGAGGCGTGCGCTGGGCAGACCTGCCAGCAGGAACGGATGCGGAGCTGCTAGCCGCCAAAAGCCTGGCCCGTCACCTCCAGCTCCTCATAGCTACCGACAACTCCTTCGACATCCACGCTTCCAGCCTGCGATGGCTCCTTTCACAAGTGGTCGTCGCAAATGACCCAACTGTTAGCCTGCCCTGGATTTGGAACTTTTGGTCAAATCAAAAAGGCTTGAAGGGCGGAATGACTGAGGCACAGATGGATGAGTGCCGGGAGCGATGGGGCTTCAACCCGTTCGACATGGTGGACAAGTGCGGGAAGTCCGACTCCGACGTCATCACCACCATCATCGCCGCCGAGGCGACAGGGCTGCCGGTCCAGAAGGCCGTCAAGCTGCTCAGGGATGACGCCCTCACCATCGACGGGGACAAAGGCCTCGTCGTCCACGTGCCCTCCGGCACCCGCACCCTCATCCACTACCAACGCGACCCCGTGCGGCGCCCCATCACCGACCTCCTCTTCGCCTTCGAGGCCGTCTACCTGCAGCCCCGCGTCCGCCCCGAGTCCTCCGAGGAGGAGAGGCTGGCTGCCCTGTCACTAGAAGAGACAGAGAGGCCTGCCCCAAAGTCCCAACGCAAACTGAAGCCAAGGCGCCAGCACCAGGAGGAAGAGAAGATGGATGAAGGAGAGACGTCCACAGCGACGCCCCCGGGCTTGGAGCCCTCCTCGTCCAAGGCGAGCACGACGGCGTCCGCCTACGCCAAGCTCGGCTCCAGCATCACCACCAAGGCCTACGCGGACTACAAGATCGAGAGCCAGTTCGGCGCCGCCAACTACCCCACCCTCACCGATCAACCCGCAGTCGCCGCAAAGCCTGGATGCTCCAACCCCGCAAACCCCAACACCTACAGCGAAGCCACCGTGTCGTACCCCATCGACATCGCCCTCATCAAGCACAACACCCAGCAGCTGCCTGCAGGCCTCAAGATCGACTTCAGCACTGAGGCCCTGAACGGAATGGACAGATATTGTCCACCCTACGGGGCCCAGCCAAACAGAAAATGGGATGAAACATGCCTCGCCTCGCTAGAGTGCATGCAACTGGTCTGCAACTGGATCATGGCGCAGTCCAACGGAAACCCAGTCAGCCACTCCTGGTTGGGCTGGGAATGCTTCATGCAAGACTGGACGGGCTACAACGAGTTCAGGGCGGCAAAACTCGCCGCCAGCTACACCACCATCCACAGCCCCGCCCTACGTCCCAACCCCAGAAACCCCACCTATCCCCACAGCTTCGAGACCGTCGTCCGCCAGACGAAGAAAAATGAGCAGCACTACACTCCAAAGGCCCGCAATCCGCCTAGGAAAGGCGAGCCTCCGTCCTACCCCCTGACGCAAGGAGCAGCCATCCTCTGGTCCCCCTGCAATCCAACGCTGGAGCTCTACCGAGCTCCGAGGGAGGGCGAGACCTGGGACCAGTTCCAGGCCTGGCACAAGCAGCACTGTGGCCCCGCCTACTGGAAGCCCGCCTACTGCACCGTGGAAGCCCTGCAATGGGCCGCCCCGTTCCTCAACATGCTCCGACTGCGCCTCTGCAGCATCTCCGTCGAGTACATCAGGCCCGACCACGACGGCCGCTACC
>JASANA010007042.1:0-22252 GCA_030248095.1 Ptycholaimellus sp. GST1_10
AGGAGAAGAGGAAAACAGCATGATCCACCCAGTGAACCTGCCCGTCTTCATGGCCGAGAATCAAGAGGGGGCGGCAACTCCAGCCCGAAGTGAGCCGGGGTTTTTGGCGATGCAAGAGGGAGACAAAGGGATGGTTGACAGGCGAGGGAGGAGAGGGGAGCGGGGCGGGCGGGGCTGCTGCGACTTCCGCCGCCAATCGCCCACCACCACTCTTCAGCTCCGCCGCAGCCTACATGGAGGCAGCCACCGGCGTCACCTACAGCGCTGACGGACGACGGTTCCCGCCTTTTGACTGGAGTTCAAAGCTGTACCCATTTGTTCGGTGTTTCACAAAACGATTTGGTTGGCTGCTTGTATTATAGGAGTAATTAATAAGAGACTTGAAAGGCGTTTATATTGATTAATATGAATTGTCAACTGTGACATGTAGGCTGACACGTGAGGGTGTACCGAGCATCTCCTACAACGCCCGGTGTCTATTGGGGTGACGTCTTCAAACGTAGCTTTCTCACTCGTCTTGGCGGCGGAGTGCTCGAGGAGGCTGAGGATCAGAGCGATGCTCGTAAGTGCCATTTTTACCTATCATTTATTTATCGCGTATTTCAGTCCCCTTTTTAAATCTACTTTTCAGTCCGAACTTTGGCTAAATTTTTATCTTACTTTGCTAAGATTGAAAACAACTATCATAGTTCCCTAGACAGGAGTTAACTGGTTGCGAAAACATTTAATTGATATATTTGGGGTTTTTTAACTCATTATGGCAACAAATTCGAGAAAACTATAGAAAATGAAAATTGCAGCGCGAGAGCAGTGCATTTCCCAACATCGCCTCAGTTAAACACCGACGGAGACTTCAAATACGCTGACGATGAAGACACACCGCGAAAAAAGGTGAGTCAATTCGGAAATTAAAATGTTAGATGATTGCAAAACGATTTTAGAAGCTACGATTTAAAAAAAATGCGGAAAAAAATTTCTATAATTTTGTGGCCTGAAAGCCTGCAATTTCAACTGTTTCTGTGCCTTTTTCAACTATTTTTCATGGAGTACACCATACAAAAAATAACCTGCAATCGAATTCATTTTTAAATTAATTAATTTTTTAATAAAATTTAATTTTTTGGTATTTAAAATACATTTACAGGTATTTCATTGAATAAACTCGCTGTGCAGAAAAACATCTCTTTTTTGAGCCAAACCCACTGGAGGTGCGCTACGTGGACCTGGAGTCTTCCGACAACGCCCGTCAGCATCACACCAGCGACTACAGCGTTAAGAATTCTCAGCCTCATTCCCACGCCCCCCACTAACCCCTCATCCATAGCCTAGCCAGCCATCTTCTTTTCCGTTGTTCACCTTCCCAGCATGGCGTCATTCTTTTTCTTCCCCAGAGCTTTGGACGCCCCTTCATCAGCACCCTCTGTTGTTTTGGACTATTTCCTTGGCTGCTTTGGCCTGCCTTTCCTCTGTCTGTGCACTTCCTGTGATAACCCACGCATTACGCCCATACACCGCCTCTTGTGAGCAGCATAACCCATACTCGGAAACAGTAAGCATGCACAAACAGTGGGATGGCATTTGGGAAAAAGCAGAAACGGAGTTAATCTAGAGAAATTATGGAAATATTCCTCACTAAAAACCGTAAAAATATTTTAGTACTTTTACGAAATGTGTGAGTTAATCTGTTTAATTTCCAACTCCGTTTCTGGCAAAACAGCAGAATACTTCTAGCGCAAGCCAAACAAGCTAATTTCATAAAACTGCCAACAAGTTACAAAATGTGACAACATTACCCCAATACCAATTTTTTTTCCAAAATTCTTCAATTTTACTAATTTTAACAAAGGTGTGAATGATTTTCCAAATCACTAATTTTTTAAGTTTAACTAATTTTTGAAAAGTAGAACTGAAGGCATTGCAACACAGGTGGTGGAGCGCGGTTGGGAGTCGAAGAAGGCAGTCTTGCGTCGCGGCCAAGCATTCGGCATACGGATCGCCTTCCATCGTCCCTACAACTTCGCCATTGATGATCTAAGTCTGGAGTTCACGCTCGGTTTGCCCTTTCACTGCCTTCACCAATCAGCTCAATCATTGGCTTCAAATCTTCAAATGAAAACTTGCATTTCATACCACCAAAAAAGCTTCCCAAAATTCCTAATTTACTGCCCCAACGATGAATTCAATCCAATATTTGATCTCAGTGAGCATGAAGGTCCAGCAGCAACAGTGGGTCGCGGCACAAAAGCGATGCTGAGTCTAAGCGATCGACGACAGATGGGATGGAGCCTGGAAGACTGGCTCTGGTCGGAAGGCGGGGAGGAGCTTCGATTGGAGATTGCCAGCCCGCCCAGCCTCCCTGTGGGCGAGTGGACGCTACGAGTCCTTTGCTACACCAAGGATTCGGTTCACGTTTTTGTCAATAAGTTTATCACAATTTTATGTCTAAAAATTCATTAAGTTTTTGTCAAAAAGTTTACATTAAACTTTATATCAACAAAAGGTCATTAAGTTTTTATCGAAAACGTTGATGAGAATTTTTTCTAAAAAGGATTATTAAGGATATTGGTCGATACAAGTTTTTGGTCGTACTAGGCAAAATTAAACAATTTTGTGAAATCCCGCTTAAAGTTTTTGAAATATCTGGAGAAAAATATACCAAAGCGCAAAACGACAAACAAGCAAAACCAAAAAAGCAAAAAAAACTTAACCAAACAAAAAAACACAAAAAACATAAAGAACAAAAAAACCAACAACAGCACAAAACAAAAAAAAGAAAATAACAAAAAAAAACAAGAAAAAACAAACAAAAAAAAACAAAGCAAACAAAAAAAAAAAAAAAAAAACGCACACCCCAACAAGCCACAACCAAAAAAAAACCATTTAAATTACATGCCATCTTGCAGATCTCGCGCCCAGCCCCGACCAGGGAGAAGGAGCGGAGAGGGAGCCCCCAACCAAAACAAAAAAAAACACAAAAAAAAAAAAAAAACCCACCCCCCCCCATATGTTTCAATTTATTTTAACAATTAACTTTAGGCTTAGAAACCTAAAAATGAGACCGCCCAAAGTTTTTGATAGCTTATCGTTTGTTTGAAGCTGCTAGGCGATCACGCGTCAGAGGTCCCAGTGGAAGGCCTCTACTTTCTCTTCAACCCCTGGTGTCGCGAGGACCTGGTTAGATATTCAGCTTCGCTTTTTATCGAAAACTCATAAATACTATCTATCCTCACCTTCAAAAAGTTTATCCAAGACCAATGAAGATTGGAATGCCTAGACAAACATGACTATCTATCCTCACCTTCAAAAAGTTTATCCAAGACCAATGAAGATTGGAATGCCTAGACATACATGACGGACGAGGAGGAGCGGCGTGAGTACGTGATGGCCGATGCGGGCAAGATCTGGCGCGGTACGGCAGCTCAGCCCCAGCCTTGCGCCTGGACCTATGGACAAGTTGCCTTTTCTCACTTTCCGACTATTTGTTATTGATTTTTTAAAAATGAGCGTTTAAACAGACAAAACTTCATAAATTTTTAAATTTTGATGGCGCGGCCTTTTAGAAAGGCCTTCTAGAAACTTGCCCAGAAGCCCAAAGGCGAAGGAAGCAATAAAAGTGGGAATGCAGTTTGAAAGCGGAGTACTGGAGGCGGTGATGTTTGTGCTGGAGCGCTCCGGATTGCATCATTCGCTCCGCGGCTCCCCCATCCACGTCTCCCGCGCCGTCTCTCAGATTGTCAGCCGGCTTTTTATTTTTACACATCAATTTTCGCTAATTTAAATGTTCAACATTTGTTTAAACAATTGTAGTAAAATACAATTGTAAAATACAATTACAATTGTTGTAAAGTCTAGTAGCAGGTGTACCAGCGGACTTCGCAGAAGGTGAGGCAGTTGCATAGCCTATTAGCTTCTTTAGTTGCCATTGCACCCTTCAAGAAGTACAGGCACATGGGTGTACTATTTTGCGCACTGTCGGTGTACCTGGACTAGCACAAAATAAGGTCCATGTCTTTGAGGTTTGTTTCTCTCAAAGCCTAACAAGGTATTCTCGGCTGTTGCCAAGATGCGCGGCCTTTGTTCCAGATAATAAGCTAAGCAATTCCTTTCAACTGCTTTAAGATACTGCCGCAGCAAACGTATCTGCCAAATATAAGCTGAGTTTATTGAAAAACCAGTATTTTATTGGATGTTTGATTTTTGAAACATTTAGTTTTTAGGTTTTTACTATAATCAAGAAATAATAAATGTGTCGGAAAAATTCTATTATCAACTTCAATATATCACCATTAGAGACGTACATGCCAAAATTCAACTGATTTCATTTGAAAAACCATCTATTTATGGATGTTCAAATTTTTTGAAACATCAAGATTTTTTAGGTTTTTGGCCATAAACAGAGAATAACAAATATTTCTGTAATTCCTTTTGCCAGCTTCTATATACACCTCGACGACGCACCTGCCAAAAATCAGCCAATTTCTTTGAAAAACCAGTGATTTATGAATTTGCGTACTTTGAAACATCAAAAAATTGAGTTTTGGGCAAAAAACAAAAAAATACGTCAATCCCAAAAAATGGCCTGGAGATATCACCCAGGCGGACTTTCATGCAAAAAATCAGCCAATTTTGTTGAAAAACCAGTGATTTATGAATTTTCGTACTTTGAAACATCAAAAAATTGAGTTTTGGGCGAAAATCGAAAAATTGCGTCAAGCCCAAAAAATGGCCTGGAGATACCACCCAGGCGGACTTTCATGCAAAAAATCAGCCAATTTCGTTGAAAAACCACTGATTTATGAATTTTCGTACTTTGAAACATCAAATAATTGAGTATTGGGCGAAAATCAAAAAATTACGTCAAGCCCAAAAAATGGCCTGGAGATACCACCCAGGCGGACCTTCATGCAAAAAATCAGCCAATTTAGTTGAAAAACCGCGGAGGCCGGGCCCCGGAATGACATATTGGGCTGGCGCGAACGGAGTTTAAGCGGAGTGTCAGCGCCCAGCCCCTCTTTTCGACCTAGGTGTACGTTTTTGGGGTTATTGCTAGATCTCAATTTTGATAAGGCTGCCATTCGTCACAGAAAGCTCCATTTGTTTTCATTCTTTTTGCATTGGAAAGAGAAACATCGAATTGACTATAGTTTATCTTTTGACTTTTGCATAAAACGATTTATTTTCCCATAAAAAATGCAAAAAACCATTTGTCCGAACTCCTTCTCCTCCTTCTCCTTCTCCTTCTCCTCCGCATCTATTCAATGGACGATAGTAGGTATTCATTTCTTCCCCCACTCACCCCCCCGGGTCCTTGGGCCTTATGTATTGATTTTTATTCATAAGTCTTCAGTTAAGCTTCTCTACATGTGCATAAGTGGTGTAGTGGTCTAAGCGATTGAACAGCTGGTTGGCACTGGGAGGTTCGAATCCTTATTGGACAATCAATTTTATTTTAGAAATTTTAAGTTAAGAAAACTACTAGTACCATCGGCAGGCCAAAATTAAAGCTCTTTTCTCCTAAAAATCGATTGCCCTTATCATATATCATGAAAATTTCACAAAAATATGTAAATATGACAAAAAATTTGCATTTGTTTTTTATATTTTCGAATGTTTTCTTTTCATTACATCTTTAAATAAGATTTTTTTATTTCTTATCAATTTTTATTTTGGAAATTTAAGTTGAGAAAGCAACTGGTGCCATCGGCAGGCCAAAATTAAAGCTCTTTTTCTCCCAAAAATCCATTGCCGTAAGTATATATCATGAAAATTGCACAAAAATATGTTAGTTTGCCAATAAATTTGCAATGTATTTGTGATTTTCAAATCTTTTCTTTTTTGTTATATTTTTAAAATAAGTTTTTTATTCTATTATATATTTTTTTATCCAATATTATCTTAATATACAACCAACAATATAAAATTTTTATTTATACATTTTATACTATGTTAAAAGTGGAAGAAATATCTGGTACCATCGGTAGGCCAAATGTGAATCTCTTTTCTCCAAAAAAGTCGATTATCCGGAGTTTAAAGTCAAGGAAATACATTTTTATACTAATGGAATCGGCTGCGTCATCTGCATTTTGTTTTTGGGCGCGCATGGAAAGAGACATTGAACTGCGCCCCAAAAACAAAATGCAACTGTCCAAGCAGCAGATTCCATTAGTATAAAATGTATTTCCTTGACTTTAAACAGACTAATCGACTTTTTGGGAGAAAAGAGATTCACATTTGGCCTGCCGATGGTACCAGATATACTAGTAATATAACTGGTACCATGGCAAGCCAATTGTGGGTCTCTTTTCTCCAAATTTTGTAATTGCCTCGAGCAAAAAGTCAAGGAAATACATCTACTACTAGTGGAATCTGCTGCTTGGACAGTTGCATTTTGTTTTTGGCGCGCAGTTCAGTGTCTCTTTCCATGCGCGCCAAAAACAAAATACAGATGACGCAGCAGATTCCACTAGTAGTAGATGTATTTCCTTGACTTTTTGCTCGAGGCAATTACAAAATTTGGAGAAAAGAGACCCACAATTGGCTTGCCGATGGTACCAGTTATTTCTTCCACTTTTAATATAGTATAAAATGTATATATAAAAATTTTTTTTAAATGTATGAAAAATAAATAAATAAAAATAAACTCATTGAAAAAATATAACAAACATAAAAGAATCGAAAATATATTAGGATATTAATGGATAAAAACATAAAATATAAATAAAAACATAATTATTCAAATAATATAACAAAAAGAAAAAATTCGAAAATCAAAAATACAATTTAAATTTATTGGCAAACTAACATATTTTTGTGAAATTTTCATGATATATGCTTAGGGCAATCGATTTTTGGGAGAAAAGAGCTCTAATTTTGACTTGCCGATGGTACCAGTTGTTTTTTCAACTTAAAGTTTCCAAAATAAAAATGATTGCCTAAAAAGGATTCGAACCTCTCAGTTTCACCCAGCCGTTTAATCGCATAGACCACTACACCACGGATGCATATACATAGCTGCTTAACTGAAGACTTATGAACAAAAGTCAATACATGAGGCCCAAGGACCCGGGGAAGGCTTGTGGGGGAAGAAATGAATACCTACTATCGTCCATTGAATAGATGCGGAGAAGAAGGAGAAGGAGAAGGAGAAGGAGGAGTTCGGACAAATGGTTTTTTGCATTTTTCACCCTAAAATCAAACGTTTTACGAAAAACTCAAAAGATAAACTATAGTCAATTTGATGTTGCTCTTTCCAATGGTGAAAGAATTAGAGCGATTGGAGCCTTCTGTGACGAGCAATCGCCTTATCAAATTTAAGATCTAGCAATAACCCTCAAAACATACACCTGGGTCGAAAAGAGGGGCTTGGCGCTGACACTTCGCTAAAGCTCCGTTCGCGCAAGCCCAATATGCGGACAGACGGACGCAAAAATGGGGTAACTGCTTAAGCTGGCCTTGGCCGCCCGCCGCTTCGGGCAGGGCGCCAGAGCTCCTCCGGCCTCCGGGCACGGGTGCTACAGCCCCTACGCTACGCCTAGCATGCTTCGCATGCTAGGCTACGCTCCGGGGCCTCCGCACCCATGCCCTACGGCCTCCGGAGCTCTGACTGCCCTGCCCTCCGCGGCAGGCGGCCTTCAGCCGCGCAAAAATCCAATGCGTTTCCATTGGCTTCAAAGCCAACGTCAGTTTCAACCATCTAAACTCCATCCTCAAGGGCAAACTTGACTTCTGCTGTAAAGTCAACTTTTGCCACAAAATCGGCAACAGATTCTTACCTCGCCCCATCAAAGACCTTGGACCTCATTTTGTCAAACTTTCGCTACTGTTGTACCGTCCTTTCCAAATTCATCGTCTGCTGGGCTCTTCTCAGTTGCCAGCCTTCCAAAAGGTCCTCTGAAATTGAAAAAAGAATTGGCCAGGTGAACCAGAACGACGACTCCGGAGTGCTGGTAGGCCGTTGGGAGGGGCCGTTCGATGATGGGACGCTGCCTACCCAGTGGACAGGGAGTGCACTGATCCTCCGTCGCTTCCACCTCAGCGACGGCCAGCCGGTACGCTACGGCCAATGCTGGGTCTTCGCCGGCGTTGTCAGCACTGTTCTTAGGTTCCTGCTTCATTTGCTGGCCTGGCCTAGCCTCAAATTGAGATCTCGAGCACCATATGTACCAGCTGGCTGTGGAGAGCAATTTCCTGTGCATTTGAAAACATTGAAGCAGAGTTGTGGTGTACTTGTCAGATGCCTGGGCATTCCATCACGACCGGTGACCAACTACAGCTCCGCGCATGACACGGACGCCAGCTGTACCGTTGACTTCTACTTCTCCGCTGAGGAGGGCAAACGACTCAAGGAACGAGAACGGGACTCTATTTGGTTTCTTCACTTCCAATACTTACTTCTTCCTAATTACATGGGGCTTCATGTGCAGGAATTTCCACGTGTGGAATGACGCGTGGATGGGGCGGCCGGATTTGGGGCGGGATTACGACGGATGGCAGGCGCTGGACGCTACACCGCAGGAGAAGTCGGAAGGCCTCTATCGGGCTGGCCCCGCCCCTCTCAAAGCCATCCGAAGTGGCCAAGTCGGCCTGGCCTTTGACACCGCCTTCCTCTTCGCTGAGGTCAGCAGTCATTCTCCTGTCCTGCTCTACGACGGATGGCAGGCGCTGGATGCCACACCGCAGGAGAAGTCGGAAGGCCTCTATCGGGCTGGCCCCGCCCCTCTCAAAGCCATCCGAAGTGGCCAAGTCGGCCTGGCCTTTGACACTGCCTTCCTCTTTGCTGAGGTCAGCAGTCATTCTCCTGTCCTGCTCTACGACGGATGGCAGGCGCTGGATGCCACACCGCAGGAGAAGTCGGAAGGCCTCTATCGGGCTGGCCCCGCCCCTCTCAAAGCCATCCGAAGTGGCCAAGTCGGCCTGGCCTTTGACACTGCCTTCCTCTTCGCTGAGGTCAGCAGTCATTCTCCTGTCCTGCTCTTCTTCTCTCGTTGCAGTCTCGAGGCCCCTCCTTCTTTTTCTCAGCCAACAATCTGTGGGCCCAAAAAAGCAGAGATAGCCAGCCAATTGGTGGCGTGAATAGAAGCGGTGTGTATGGTCAGGTGAACGCGGACAAGTGCTACTGGGCGGTGGAAGGAGGGGGAGGGAGAGGCTGCCGGGAGCGTCTCTTGCGAGTGGCACGTCAGGAGGTTGGCCGTCGCCTCGTCACCAAACGACCCGGCAGCAACACGCCGGAGCAGGACCTCATGGACATCACCGACCAGTACAAACACCCTGAATGTTGGCGCACATTCTTTTTTCACTGCCCATAAGCTGACCCCTTATATATCATCTGGACAAGCTTCAATCGATGATGTTTCATCAATAAAGAAGGTTCAGCACTGAGGCTTAGGAAAGGTAATTCCGCTGTAGATTGATCCATCTTAAGTTTGTGAGTCATGCTAATAGGTGGTGAATTAGAAAGGGATGATGGTGTATAGGGACTGGAGCGGAAAGGGAATCGATGATGCGAGCTCTGATGCACGGGAATCCGCAAGCTCTCCATCACTACGCTGAGCATGAGAAGGACGATGGAGCGCAAGATGTCCGCTTCACTCTGGACCTCGGCCAATCGGCATGGGCTCAATCTCTTCTTTTCATGCACTCAAATCATTTTCTTTTTATTGTAATAAAAATGACAGCTTTTTAGCATCCAAAAAGCTAGTTACAATTTATGGCCCACAAAAGAACTAATTTAGTTAAATTCTAGAAGCTATGAATTACATCAATAAAAACGAATCAAGACTACAATTGGTAATTTTTCGCATTGCACTGGACACTGCAGACGAAGATGGGCCAGGACTTCAACGTGAGGCTGGAGGCAGTGAACGAATCGGCGGAGGAGCGAACCCTGAGCACCGCCATTCGAGTCCACAGCGCCCGCTACACCGCCATTCCCGAGCGCAAACTCAAAACAGATACCCGCACTATCCATCTGCTGCCTGGCCAGAGTTCCTTCTGCTACTCTCTTTTTCACACCACTTTTTAATTTTTGCGCGGCCGAAGGCCGCCTGCCGCGGAGGGCAGGGCAGTCAGAGCTCCGGAGGCCGTAGGGCATGGGTGCGGAGGCCCCGGAGCATAGCCTAGCATGCGAAGCATGCTAGGCGAAGCGTAGGGGCCATAGCACCCGTGCCCGGAGGAGCTCTGGCGCCCTGCCCGAAGCGGCGGGCAGCCAAGGCCAGCTTAAGCAGTTACCCCATTTTTGCGTCCATCTTTCCGCATATATATATATATATCTTATATAATACGGGTGATGACATGCCTTGGGCAGAATGGTTTCCAAGTGTATTCAGGCGTATTGTGGAGGGGAATTACTGATTTGGCTTTGCGCCCAGCCGCCTGAGTTTCCCTGCTTTTGCAGCAGAGCGCAAACCTCTTTCCAGCCTCGTTGATGCCCCACTTTTGTTCAGTGAATAAATACCAGCTACCAAACGCTAAGGCACAGCCAAAAAGGAGGGCTGCTTCACCAAGCATCCTCCACATGTGGAGCCTGTGGGGTTTTTCGTCATCATCCTCTTCTGCGTCTTCAACAGCTGGGAGGGCAGCTCCGTGAATGAGGAACAGAACCTGGAGGAGCGGGACATCAGCAACAAGCTCATCAACTACATCAAGGCCAGCTCCTTCCGCCACGACGTCTGCAATGAGTTCAACGTCCCCAGTCCCATCCTCTCATCTTTCCAACTCCTTTTCACCCACCCTTTCACTTCCCTAGCTCTAGCAGGCATTATCTGCGAAAGCTACCCCATTTCCAACTCCTTCTTCCAGAACCTTCTCTAGGGGGGCTTGCGCTTGTGATGTCATACCCTTGACTGAACTCGCCTTGCACCCAATACCTACCTACCCTTTCTCCAACTCCTCTTGCCTTGGATAGCCTTGCACAACCTTGGCTTCTCTCAGCTCCCATCTATCACCTATCACTCACCTCACTCAACCTTCTCTCCTCAACAGTCCTCATCAGGACTAGTGAACAGTCCTCCTAAGGACTCTAAATCAGAAACAAGTTCACCTGTCCGAGATGGCAGTCCACCAGCGTGTGGCCTACTTCCTCCAAGGCTGCAACAACTGCGACCTGGCCTGCCAGCTGGGGATGGGATGCACCAACCAGCACTCCTTCAACAAGTTCCTCTGCATCCACTGCGGACGCACCATCTGCCAACGCTCTGCCGACGACACCTTCACGCCGCCCGGCTCCGCCAGCATGGACATCTGGAGGGCCCTCTTCGATGCCACCCAGGCTGCTGCGGAAGCCCACCACCACCAGCCTCAAATCATCTGCCACACCTGCGATCCGGAGGAGGGCAATGAGCCCTACGCCCAGTCCATCAAGGCCCAGCTCATCGCTCAGGACCTCTGGGACCCGGAAGACCAGGTACCCTACTGGCCAGTTCCAAACCTGCATCATACACAGGCACGGCTTGTGGCGGATGAGGGGGATGAAGGGGATGAAGGAGAGGAAGAGGATGAGAGTGAAGAAGAAGAGGATGAAGCGGAGGTGGAGGAGGAGAGGCGAGTGGAGCAGGGAGAAGGCGGTGCAGATGGGCGGGAGGCCGAGCCGAGAGCCAGACCCGCCCCTGCAGCCGCTCCTGCTCCAGACCAGGCCCAGATTCTCCAAGCTCAGCTCCTGGAAGCTCGAGCGGAAGCCCAACACCTGCGCGCGGATGCAGAAGAGCACCGCCTGGACGAGGCCATCGCCACGCCCCGAGCAGCCAGCATCGACGACAGCTTCGACACTGCTCGGAGTGGAGCCTCTCTTCACCTACCGCCACCGCATCCACGCCTTCCACTGCCGCCACCTCCACTGCCACCATGGTCTCCAGCACCATCTCTGCCACCGGGTCCGTCAACGACTTCAGGTCCAGATCTCGCCTCCATCTTCCAGGTCCTCTCGGACATGCTAGCATCAGCTCTCAGTCGGCAGCAGCCACACGAGTACCAGGACCCAGCATGCCCCAAACACACCAAGCTATCTCCAAGCCTTCCAACCTTCGATGGCAGAGACATGAGCCAGTTCCGGCACTGGTGGGAGGAGTAACAGTACCTCGTCGTCGACAACCGCACGCTCAATGACAATGCCCGATTCACCTACCTTCTCACCGCTCTCAAGGGAGGATTAAAGGCAAAGGTGCAGCACTTGAGTGCAGTGGACCCGGCCAGCTGGACGGAGGCCAGCCACATCCTGGAGGAGGTCTACGGGGACCCGGACGCTACCAAGTCCATCCTCTACAGCAAGCTTGCCTGCCTCAACAGCATCAAGGAGACCAAACTCATCGCCTTCTATGACAAGCTGAGCGTGATCATCTGTGAGCTCAGGTGCCAGGGCGTGGGGAACCAGGATGACCTTGTCTACCAGGTGCTGCCTCACCTGCCCAGCTCCATGTGGGAGTGTCTATGGCAATCAAGGCTGGAAAAGTGGCTCTTGCCCATGCCTCAGATGGACAAGTTGCTGGCCTGGCTTCATTTGGAGATCCAGGTCCGAGGACCTCAGCTGGCTCTGGAGAAAGAGAAGAAGGAGGAAGGAAAACCCGTGAAGTCGCCCTCCCAACCCTACAGCCTGCAGCTCAACCAGGTGGGTGGGGAGAAGGAGGAGGAGAACTCCGGGAATGGGAAAACAAAAAAGAAAAAGGGAAAAGAGGCCATAAAGGCCCCAGGGAAAGGAAAAGAGGTCGCAAAGGCCCAGGGTAACGCGGAGTCCAACTCTCGTACCCGACCACCCTGCCCCTACTGTGAAAAAGAAGGCCACTGGGCCCACCAGTGCCAGGAGGTGGAGCAGGTGAAAGAGCGATGCCAGAAGGTGAAGGAGAAAGGCCTCTGCTACAACTGCCTAAGTTCCAAGCACACCGTCAACGAGTGCCCCAGCAAGTGCACCTGTCGCACCTGCAGCCACAAGCATCACTCCAGCCTCCATCAGGACAAGAACGTGAGCTTCGCGGCAAACCAGTTGGGTGAGGAGTCGGAGGAGGAGGAGAACAGCCACACCTTCAACACTGCCATTGGCCCCGCCTCCAACAAACTCACCGATGTCACCATCCTGCCCTACTTCGAAACCCTCGCCTACAATCTCAAGACGGGCACAAGCACTCCAGTTACCATCCTCCTCAACGGCTGCAGTGACGCAAGCTGGGTGGAGGAGGAGACAGCAGCAGCACTTCAGCTACGTCAAGGACCAAGGTTCATGGTCAATGTGGCAACGGCACAGACGGAGAAGAAGACGAGGTGCCAGACGAGCGAGGTGGAGCTGGAGCTCCGGCGCAAGGACAGGGACTGGCTCGGCATCAGCGCCCGCACCACTCGCAATGTCACCGGCAGCCTCAACGTCGGCGGCTTCGAGGTCAAGAAGCCTCTCCTCAAGGGCCCCTACACCAACCTACCGCCAGCCAGACTCAAGAGCCTGCATGTAAACCTGCTACTAGGGGCAGACTACCTGGAGCAGGTGATGGGGCCAGGAGTGGCAATGGCAAAGGCACTATCAGCGGAACTGACGGTGGTCTCCACGCCCTTCGGCTGCATCCTCAAGGGCCGCGTCAGGGCCAAGAACCTCAAGCTCAGCAACAGCTACTGGAGCAACGGCTTCATGGCCCACTGCAGCCACAAGGACCAGCTGGTGGCAGCAGTCAGAGAGCAGATGGATCTGGACATCCTCACCTTCAAGGCCAAGGAGAGCGAAGAAGGCAGCGACTGCCAGATGCAGAGGCTGCTGGAGACGCTAACCCGGGACAAGGACAGACACTACACCATCCGCCTCCCCTTCAAGGCCGATGCCAGCACCCTGCAGAGCGACTTCAGTTCAGCTTTTGCTAGGTCCAAGCACATCCACGACAAGCTCAGCATGAAGGGGCGGGAAGAGTACTACGGGGTGTTCAAGCAGCACCTGCAGAATGGGTTCTTGGAGGAGGTGACGGAGACGATGCCCCCGGGACAACTGGTGCACCACCTGAGCCACTTCGGAGTGGAGAAGGAGGAGAGCGAGATGATGAAGCTCAGACCCATTGTGAATGCCAGTGCCAAGGGTCACTCCAGCCCCAGCCTCAACAACCTCCTGGAAACCGGCCCAGACCTTCTCACCGACCTCCTAGCCCTCCAGCTGCGCATCTGCTGCTACTCCGGGGTGTTCCTGTCAGACATGAAGAAAGCATTCTATCAGATCCGCATCCACCCAGAGGACAGGGATGCCTGCAGAATCATCCTGCCCAAGAGCCTGGACCGCCCCCTGGACCAGTCCAACTTTCAAGTCTATTGCTTTACCAGCCTCATCATGGGGTCCACAAGCAGCCCCTGGGTCCTCCTAGCCTGCATTGGGCACCTCTGCGAGGAGGAGGCGAAAGCGGCGGAGGCGAGCGGAGGGACGCAGCATGGACTCACAGCAGCTGAACTCTGAGCCCTGCCCCATTCCACCTACATGGACAATGTCATTGGCACCTACGACAAGACAGAGGAGGGAAAGAGGAAGGCGGAGGGCTACAAGGCGGTATTCAAGGATGCGGTGATGGAGCTGCATGAGTTTGCCAGCATCAACAAGGATGTAGTCAGTGGCCTCCCCGACTCCTCCATCCACAAGGACTCCAGCATCTGCGCCCTCGGCCTCATCTGGGACCTGGAGCAGGAGAAGTTCAGCCTCGCACCGCCCAAACTCAAGCCACTCAGAGCCAAGTCCAGCTACGCCAAATGGGAGCTCCTGGCAGGAGCCGCCCGCATCTATGACATCTACGGCCACTACCTACCCATCACCCTACAAGCAAAACTCTTTTTCCGGCAGCACGGGCTGGGGATGAAGAAGTGGAAGATAAGGTGGAAGGGAAGCTGAGCAAGGAGTACGCGGACATCGTGGAGCAGTTGGCCAGTCTGGGGGAGTGCAAGCACAACCAGCGCCTGAACCTGGACAGGGAGGAGCCCGTGGAGCTCATCGTCTGCAGCAATGCCTCCGCCAAGGCCTTCGGCTTCATCATCCTCACCAAACAGGGCAACAAGGTCGACTTTCTCTATGCCAGAAGTCAGCTGATAGGAAAGCAAAGCGGCACCAGAGTGACTGTGCCTCGCACAGAGCTTTGGGGAGTGTTGGCCAGCACTAGAGCCTCGCAAAAGATCCGCTCCCTGCTTACCTCTCACCTCCAGATCACCAGCACCCATCTCTTCACCGACAGCCAAATTGTCTATTGGTGGATCAAGTGAAACGTCCGCTTCATTGGCACCAAGGAGAACCCCACTGACTTCGCCACCCGCCCTCTCAAGGCCAAAGAGCTCACCGCCAACCACCTCTTCTATCACGGCCCAGCCTGGTTCAAGCAGGACGCGGGGGAATGGCCAGACAAAGGAGCAGACCTGGAGGACCTGCCCAAGCCCCTGGAGGAGGGGACGCCGAGGAAGGGAGTGCTGGAGGAGGAGGGAATGATTTGCGCCCTACTTTCAAGAAATGGAGCAAAAGAAGCCGGAAAAGAGGCAAAAAGCCCACTAAAAGATGCTAAAAAAGGCACACTAAAAGATGCTAATAAAGGCACAACAAAAGAGGCTCCGAGCCCACCAGTAACCGGCCTACTGGAAAATTTCGAACAAAAAAGGCTCAAAGGCTATCAGCATTTGATAGGAAAGCTGGCCTGGGTCAAGAGATGGAAGAAATGGTGGAAACGGGGTGAGAGTCTGGGTGGACCAAAGCTGTTGGGGGAGGAGAGGGACGGGGTGGAGAAGCTCATCCTCCGCGCCCTCCAGTCCAAGCTCACCAATGGCCAGAAGCAAACCTTCAATGCCAAGGAGCCCGACGAGGATGGCCTCCTCAGGGCAAAAGTCGCCTATACCTCACCTATAGCCCTTACCTCCTGCCAGAGCACTGGGTCTCCAATCTCATCGTCGCCGACTTCCATGCCAAGCTCGGCCACGCCAGCCTCTCCCACACCCTCAGTGCCATCTGCAAACACTACTGGATCCCCAAGCTCAGATGCCTCACACTCACCTACCTCAAAGCCTGCCCTACCTGTCACCGCCTACGCGCCAGCCCAGCCCCACCACCTCCTCAAGGACAGCTACCTCTTTCCCACCTGCGCATTGAGGCCCCGCCCTTCTCATCTATCGTCGCAGACCAGCTCGGCCCCATCAAGCTCCTACACAAGGATGGGGAGAGCAAGCGCTGGATCTTCATTGCCCTCTGCAATGTCACCCATGCTGTCTTCTTCGACCTCCTACCCGACTACTCTGCAACCTCCATCATCCACTCTTTCCGACGGCTCTGGAGTTGGAGGGGAGTGACAGGTGGGGAGATCTACGTGGACCGGGCCACGGCCTTCGTGGGCGCCGCCGGGGTGCTGGAGAAGGAGATCGAGGACGTCTTGGGCGAGAACAGCCTCACCGGCTTCCACTTCTGCCTGGGCGCAGTGCATGCACCTTGGATGCAGGGAGGAGCAGAGAGGATGGTGCGAACGCTGAAGGAGGCACTGCGAGTGCTGACCTGGGGACGGACGCTGGACGATGAGGAGCTGAGAACGCTCCTGCTCTGCCTCGCCGCCATCATCAACAGCCGCCCACTCACTCACCCCGCCTCCAGTCCAGATGATCTATGGCCTCTATGCCCTCTGGACTTCCTACTGCCTGGCTATCATCCACAAACCTACCTACTCACCAAGCTTCCACCCCCGCAAGGCCAGCAAGCCAAAGCTCTTTGCCAGTGCCTACTCTATCAAGCTCAGGCCCTGAAGGAGGCCCAAGGGAGGTGGAGGAAAGAGTACCTGCAGATGCTCCGAGAGTGGGACGGATGGAGGAAGGTGAGGGGCGGGCAGCCGGAGTGGACGGTGGGCAGCATGGCGCTCTTGGACGACGACGGCAAGCGCTCCAACTGGAAGCTCATCCGCATCACCACCCTCCACCCTGGCAAGGATGGCCACCTATGCTACGTTTCGGCAAGGATGGCAATGGGCCACGAGAGCACCTACCCAGTCCGCCACCTGGTGTCCCTGGAGCTGAGCAAGGAGGAGCTGGATGAGGAGGAGTTGGGCGACAGCAACAGCCACAGCCGCCAGTCCGCCTCCTCTCCCTCTACTGCAAGTGCATAGAGGGTCCCTGCTTGTGCTTTGGCACTTGCACACCCTCTATACTTGGTTGTCTGATTTCATTGACGGACACAGCTGCTGGGTGTGGGAATTGCGAGGCTGGAGTGGGAGGAGCAAAGGGGAGATGCAGGGTGCGGGAAAGAAGGGCGGCTGGGCGAGCGAGGAATGCAAGATAAGGACTCCCGGCCTTGGCTCCCCTCTGGACCACCCACCGCCATCTGCTTGCCTGCCTCTGCACACACTCAGCACCCCTCAGCCCTCTCCAGGCCTCCAGCCCTCTCAAACCCTACATTCCCGCCCCCTTCTGAGAACTCAACTGCACCTCAACTTCACCTCAACTTCACCTCAACTTTGACTCAACTTCCTTCCCTTTTGGCCCACTGCTAAGCCTTATTTGTCTCCAAGCCCATTTTGCCCCAGCTTTCTCACTCGGACCAAACTCTTTCTTCTTTCCCATCTCTGCTTTACCTTTTGGCTGAATCGTTATGCAAAGCGACAGAGCTTGGGAGTGCTACTTGCCCCCAGGCCTGAGTGTGTCTATTCCACTCGCTCTTTGCTACAAAGATGCTGAAGGGGAGAGTGGAAGGTGGGGGAGGGGGAGGGGGAGGGAAGAGAGGGAGAGGGAGGGTAGGAGTGGGGGAGGAGGAGCGCAGGCCCAGTCCCGGCTCACCCACACCCTCACCCCCTTTCACGCATCTGCACACTTTTTGTCCAATGCACTTGCAAACTATTTCTTTTTCTCAATCGCTTGAGATACTATTTGGTCTACTTCGCTTCCCTTTTGGAGCAGAAAATTTGCTTTTTTCCACTACTATTTGGTCAAGAGCTTTCCACTATTTCCTCGCCTAGGATTACTCAGCTTTGCTTCTTATTTGTGATTGCTGGCTTCTAGCCTTAGCCTTGGATGCTTCCAGCCCTCTTGGGCCTTTAGTTGGCGGGGAGTGATGTGGAGGGGAATTACTGATTTGGCTTCGTGCCCAGCCGCCTGAGTTTCCCTGCTTTTGCAGCAGAGCGCAAACCTCTTTCCAGCCTCGTTGATGCCCCACTTTTGTTCAGTGAATAAATACCAGCTACCAAGCGCTAAGGCACAGCCAAAAAGGAGGGCTGCTTCACCAAGCATCCTCCGCACGTATGATAGCATTTTGGATAAATCTCAGCAAGTTTCACAAAATATATTTTCTCATCCTCGCGGTTTTTCCTTAATAATGAATTATGAGTGAAAACGTGTTGGTTTTTGCAATTTTTGGGTCTTTTTAAAATTTACTTTGCTCTAGCTCATTCCATTTTCAACATTTCTTGGCAAATTTTTTTTTAAATTCAAGACTGAACAATTCTTTTTAAGACCATCTATTTACTTTTTCATTTTACTCAAACTATTTTAGCAAAAAATGTCATTGAGTGAGGCCAATTTTTGCGAATTTGGCCCTACTCAGTGAACTGATGTTGCAAGGTATTCATTACTAGGGATATTCAGATGTTCAACACCAGTGATCACATTGACTGTATGCGATGATTATAGTCATTGATTCTTTTGAATTTGGCTTTCTGATTAGTGGAATTTTCCTTTTCTTATATTGCTCTTCAATGGTCCTGCAGGGTGGCCGCGCGAAGCGCGGCCACTGACCAATATTACTAGTATATATATATATGTGTCATTCCGGGGCCCGGCCTCCGCGGTTTTTCAACCAAATTGGCTGAAATTTTGCTTGAAGGTCCGCCTGGGGGGTCTCTCCAGGCCATTTTTGGTGCTTCGCATAATTTTGCGAAAAAAAAAAACAAAATAAGTGGTGGTTTGGGACCTTTATTGGGGTTTTGCAAAATTTTAGATGTTTTCTCAAAAACTTAGTATTTTGATGTTTCAAAACTGAAGAATTCATAACTCCCTTGTTTTTAAACGAAATTGGCTGAAATTTTGCATGAAGGCTGGCTGGAGGCTTTGGACCATTATTTGGGCTTTGAGAAATATAAGGGCTTTTCCCTAAAACATAAAATTTTGATGTTTCAAAATTGAAAAATTCATTAATCCTTGGTTCATCAACCAAATTGGCTAAAATATGCTTATGTACCTTAACAATATTGCTTGGAATAGAGGCCGCGCATCTTGGCGACAGCCGAGAATACCTTGTTATCTAAGAAGAGGCGAGAAGGAGAGAAGGATGAGCTTCCTTAATGCTGGCTAAATGCTGCGTTGGATAAGACTGACGCTTTTGAGATGAGGCCAGTTGACAGATTCCGAGATGGTCTAGTGGTTAGGATTTGTGGCTCTCACCCACAAGGCCCGGGTTCAATTCCCGGTTTCGGAATACATTTTTATTTTGTTTCCCGATTCCGCTCAACTTTATTTGCAGGAAAACTAAATTTGCCATTTAGCTAATTTTTTCGAGTCAAAGTGCTAAAAACCAAACTAAACGTTTTCCTCGCTTTCTCCGCACTGTGACATGTCTTTTGGTCATTGAACCAATATGCTGAACGTTTTCCTGCAGGAAGGCGAAATGTTGTCAGGCAAAGAGGTGTTGTGCAGCGTGCGACTGAGTGACTACGCCGAGAAATTGAGTGAACAGGCCGTCCTTCTCGTCTCCGCCGTCGCTCATGTTCAGCAGACTCAGCAGGTTTAAAAAGTCTTTTCTATTAAACTGCCAAAAATGTTGCAAATTTAAATTAAGTTTTAGTTAAGCAGTTTGATGCAAAAAAAAGTTTATGAAAACTAAAACATTAAAATGCCAAAAACTAAATCAAAATAAAAAAAACTTACAACAAACAAAAAAATTCATTGCCATTAAAAGATAGAAGCTTTAAAAGTTACTTTCAAAATATATAACTGCATATATTGTATACACAAGAAATTGTATAAGTGGAGAAATTGTATAAATTGGGCTTGCGCGAGCGGAGCGTTAGCGGAGCGGTAGCGCCAAGCCCCTCTTATCGAGCAACACAACTTAATGCAGCTTTCCCAAAGTTTGCCAGGCTGTAGCTCGTCACACAGACGTCGGAGAGCGCTGCAAATAGGCTCATTCGACGCGCCGTGGTCGAATTGTGGGGGGTCCTCCTTTGACAAAAAATTATTGACAAAAAAAGTTATTTTAAAAAAACTTTTTAAAAAAAATGTCCGGTGTCCGCGCGCACACCGTCCGTCCGTCCGTCCGTCCGTGCGCAGTGTTGCAGACACTTTGGCAGCTTCTGGGGCTGAGATCTCAACGGTTCTAGGGTAAATCAGGCCAAAAAAGTGTCAAGGCACCTCTATTTTTGGCATTTTCCGCTTTTTTTAGGTCGAAACATCATCTTTTTGGGTAAAAATCCAGTTTTTGGGGTTTTCTTGATAACCACCTTTTTTCTTGATAACCAGCTCTATATTTATGCTTTTTACAGGCTTTTTCGACAAAAAACATCACCATATAGGTATTTTTGGACGTAGATTACGATTTTGGCACCCGTTTGCTTCTACCTGGTCTCCTTGGTCTTGCACCAGGTCGTGGTGAACAAGCAGGGCATCATCAACTTCATCTCAAGTCATTTTAAAGGGTTTTTGGTCCTACAAATAGCATCATATAGGTATTTTTGGACGTAGATTACGATTTCGGCACCCGTTTGCTTCTACCTGGTCTCCTTGGTCTTGCACCAGGCCGTGGTGAACAAGCAGGGCATCATCAACTTCATCTCAAGGCATTTTAAAGGGTTTTTGGACCTACAAATAGCATCATATAGGTATTTTTGGACGTAGATTACGATTTCGGCACCCGTTTGCTTCTACCTGGTCTCCTTGGTCTTGCACCAGGCCGTGGTGAACAAGCAGGGGATCATCAACTTCATCTCAAGGCATTTTAAAGGGTTTTTGGTCCTACAAATAGCATCATATAGGTATATTTGGACGTAGATTACGATTTCGGCACCCGTTTGCTTCTACCTGGTCTCCTTGGGCTTGCACCAGGCCGTTGTGAACAAGCAGGGCATCATCAACTTCATCTCGAGGCATTTTAAAGGGTTTTTGGTCCTACAAATAGCATCATATAGGTATTTTTGGACGTAGATTACGATTTCGGCACCCGTTTGCTTCTACATGGTCTCCTTGGGCTTGCACCAGGCCGTGGTGAACTAGCAGGTCATCATCAACTTCATCTTGATGCATTGCAAAATGTTTTTGGCTTATACACAGCACCATATAGGTAATTTTGATGTAAATTACAATGATGGTGGCCATATCCTCCAAACTGTTCTTCAAGGGCTTGCACCAGGTTGTGGTGAACAAGCATCTCATCATCAACTTTGTCTTGCGTCATTCTAAAGGATTTTTGGTCTCAGAAGTAGCACCATATATAGATTATGGTACAGGTGCCCATTTGCTTCTAGCTGATTTTAATGGGCTTCACCAGGCCGTGGTGAACAAGCAGATGATCACCAACCCCATCTTCGTCTCCATGCATAGGGGCCTTGCCCCTGTATGAAGTGGATGAAATTATTATATAGTGGGCAGTGGCGGATATAGGGGGGGAAAAGGGGGACGTTTCCCCCCCCCCCTTGAACGGTTTTGGGGGGGGGGGGGAATTCCCCCCCCCCCCCGAAATTTTCAGGAAGGGGGAAAATTTCACCCTTTTAGATGCATCATGTCAAAAAACTTTCGCGCGCTTCGCGCACAGAGACTAGTGTAGTAGAATTAACCAAATTTACTTGTCCATTTTTGTGTTTTGAGAGCCTCATTTCAAAAAATTTTTCCGCGACACGGAAAATTTGCAAATTTAATACCATTTTTGTGATTTTTAAAAGTTATTTGGCACTTATTTTTGCAATCTAGATTGAAAATTTTTGCGCGCTTCGCGCGCATTTAGATAAGGACCATTGAAAAAATTTTGACCAAAATTTCCCCCCCCCCCCCCGAACCAAAATCCTATATCCGCCACTGATAGTGGGTTATACTAACCCAAAAAGTATCTCTTATCTATAGTTTACCTGCAATTGAAGTAGGGGAAATTTTTTATTCAGTTTAATTTGAATTATACTTGCGACTGAAGTGGATGAAATTTTTCTTAGGCAAATAAATAAGTTTTATACCTTAGATTGTGAACTTTGTGCACTGTAAAAATTATCGTCAGTCCAATGTAAAACTGGATTAATTAATGATAAGAGAGCACCTGGCCAAATTACTAATATGTATTTAAAATCTGAGCTCCCAAAAAAAGTAAAATGTATAAATATTT
>JASANA010007045.1:0-10702 GCA_030248095.1 Ptycholaimellus sp. GST1_10
GTAGGGGAAGCGGCAAATCTGACATTCTGAGCGACTGGCGGGATAGTGGATGGAGTGTTTATGGATAACTCGGATAGATGTTTTGTCTGGGCTCCCACTAAGGTGTTTTGTCTAGGCTCCCTCCAAGCCAGCCGTCTGCCTTCAACGCCTCATTCCAAGCTTCCAAGCAATCATCGCATCTTCGGAAATCGTTCTGCCTTTTGTGCATGCTTCCCTGCCCTAAGCGTGCAGCTTTTTTTAGGGCCTGCAGTGACACCGATAACCCTCTTTCACACCCTCCTTTCTGCCTTCTGTCAAGATTCTTGGCCGTCAATCGGAGCCAAGACTACTTTACCTTCTTTTGTCATTCGCTTCTAATTTCAGCATTTGCCTGCCATTCTGATCCATCTGTCGAGATTGGACTAGAGCCGTATGAAATGCCGTTTTCCCAGCAAGACTCCCGCCTTCCCCAACCACATCCCGACTTCCCAAGCATCGTCCCCGTCCCCAGCAACCAACGCCCCAGAGCCGAGCAACACCAGCATCCGTAGTGCCCATACGGCTTATCCCCACCAGAAGAAAGTTGGACGCGCCTTACGAGCATGCTCCACCCGCCAGTCGCCAGAGACTGAAGAGACTTCGGACAATGGTTGCCAAAGGCCTAAGTCTGAGAGGCGTGTAAGTGAATGCGGCTAAGTTGAAGGTTAGTCGTGGCAGTAGTAGAAGCGAAGAGGAGTTGCGGGGTTTCAGCAAGAACGATGGCGTCTGCACTCATCCGGTGAGCATCTCTGCTGTAAAATACAAAATGTGTGCAAGGCGAAGTGAGGAGAAGAGGCGAAAAAGAGCGGTCTATGTGAGGGTGGGCGAGGGCCTCTGCAAGGAGGGCGAGCTATGAGCGCTGCCATCTTCTCCGCCAACCCCCATCATCATACACCACCACTCCCCTCCCACCAAACCACCGCAGTACTAAGGCCTGTTCGTTTAAGAGCGGCGTCCGGATTCCCATCGGCTCCGATTCCATGAGCCAGGGCATTAGTGTGGTGGGCCACGACGTGTATTATCCTCTTCCCCTCCAATCACATCAAGCCGACCAAGCAGGAGAAGCCATTCCTGGTGCAGCCTTATTTCACTCGCATTCATCTTCATTTCTACTATTTTCCAGGTACCACAAAAACATATCGCGCTCGGAGCCTTTGAGACTGCTGAACGGTGTTTAAAAATTTCCACAATGTCACGGCCAAAATCAAAATTTTTTACGATTTTTTCGTCGAGATCTCACTTTGAGCCGTCGCTACATATTCAGCTAGGTTTCAGCCAATAGCCAAGAACCTCAAACTCGTGACATAAAGCCATCCAAAAACACGATCGCCCATTCAAAACTTGGGCGCTGTCGCGCCCTAGGAAAAACTATAGGTCTTGGGCATTGAGCAATTCGTGCTCTTCTCATGTAATGTCTTTTACTTAATTCTAGAAAGTCTTGTTGACCGCGCAATTACCAATTGGCTGCAGCCAATCATAAATTGTTTTCAATTTGAATCGGCAGAAAAAAACTGAATGTAGTTTTTTAGGAGGAGCTCGAATAGGAAGCGTGGACGGGACCACCTATCCTACAGCCATGAGCTCACCTATTGCGACGATCAAGCCACAGCCAACGGATCAGCCTCCGCCCTGCCCTAGCCGAGAGCCGAAGTTGCAGCAAAAGGAGGAGCGGGAGGAGCAGGCGGCCAATCCCTCCTACCAGCCCGTCATCAAGGGACACAGCCATCAGTCCCCGCCATGCCCTTCCACTTCCTCCTATCACGGGGCGTGGGCTAGGCCATCTCCATCGCCCTCCACCGCCCGCCCATCCACTTCGCCGCTCTGCACGCCGCCCGGCAGGACCTCCGCCCCGCCCAAGGCCAGCCAAAGAGCGCCCTCGACACCACCCGGCGACGCCCTAGCCAAAGAGCGCCACCGCCAATCCCTTCTACCATTCTCTGCCGGGATGGGACGAGCAAGCGAGAGTGGGCTTCCACTTCCTCCTATCACGGGGCGTGGGCTAGGCCATCTCCATCGCCCTCCACCGCCCGCCCATCCACTTCGCCGCTCTGCACGCCGCCCGGCAGGACCTCCGCCCCGCCCAAGGCCAGCCAAAGAGCGCCCTCGACACCACCCGGCGACGCCCTAGCCAAAGAGCGCCACCGCCAATCCCTTCTACCATTCTCTGCCGGGATGGGACGAGCAAGCGAGAGTGGGCTTCCACTTCCTCCTATCACGGGGCGTGGGCTAGGCCATCTCCATCGCCCTCCACCGCCCGCCCATCCACTTCGCCGCTCTGCACGCCGCCCGGCAGGACCTCCGCCCCGCCCAAGGCCAGCCAAAGAGCGCCCTCGACACCACCCGGCGACGCCCTAGCCAAAGAGCGCCACCGCCAATCCCTTCTACCATTCTCTGCCGGGATGGGACGAGCAAGCGAGAGTGGGCTTCCACTTCCTCCTATCACGGGGCGTGGGCTAGGCCATCTCCATCGCCCTCCACCGCCCGCCCATCCACTTCGCCGCTCTGCACGCCGCCCGGCAGGACCTCCGCCCCGCCCAAGGCCAGCCAAAGAGCGCCCTCGACACCACCCGGCGACGCCCTAGCCAAAGAGCGCCACCGCCAATCCCTTCTACCATTCTCTGCCGGGATGGGACGAGCAAGCGAGAGTGGGCGTCCACTTTCCTCCCCCCCCTGCCCTATCACGGGGCGTGGGCTAGGCCATCCCCCTCCATCGCCCTCCACCGCCCGCCCATCCACTTCGCCGCTCTGCACGCCGCCCGGCAGGACCTCCGCCCTGCCCAAGGCCAGCCAAAGAGCGCCCTCGACACCACCCGGCGACGCCCTAGCCAAAGAGCGCCACCGCCAATCCCTTCTACCATTCTCTGCCGGGATGGGACGAGCAAGCGAGAGTGGGCTTCCACTTCCTCCTATCACGGGGCGTGGGCTAGGCCATCTCCATCGCCCTCCACCGCCCGCCCATCCACTTCGCCGCTCTGCACGCCGCCCGGCAGGACCTCCGCCCCGCCCAAGGCCAGCCAAAGAGCGCCCTCTACACCACCCGGCGACGCCCTAGCCAAAGAGCGCCACCGCCAATCCCTTCTACCATTCTCTGCCGGGATGGGACGAGCAAGCGAGAGTGGGCTTCCACTTCCTCCTATCACGGGGCGTGGGCTAGGCCATCTCCATCGCCCTCCACCGCTTGTCTTTCACTTCGCCGCTCTGCACGCCGCCCGGCAGGACCTCCGCCCCGCCCAAGGCCAGCCAAAGAGCGCCCTCGACACCACCCGGCGACGCCCTAGCCAAAGAGCGCCACCGCCAATCCCTTCTACCATCTCTGCCGGGAGGGACGAGCAAGCGAGAGGGCTTCCACTTCCTCCTATCACGGGGCGGGGCTAGGCCATCTCCATCGCCCTCCACCGCTCGCCCATCCACTCGCCGCTCTGCACGCCGCCCGGCAGGACCTCCGCCCCGCCGAAGGCCAGCCAAAGAGCGCCCTCGACACCACCCGCACGCCCAGCCAAAGACCCCCCCCACCCCCCCCCTCCCCCACACACACGGCCCTCCACCCCCGCCTCTCCCCCCGCCCATCCACTTCGCCGCTCTGCACGCCGCCCGGCAGGACCTCCGCCCCGCCCAAGGCCAGCCAAAGAGCGCCCTCGACACCACCCGGCGACGCCCTAGCCAAAGAGCGCCACCGCCAATCCCTTCTACCATTCTCTGCCGGGATGGGACGAGCAAGCGAGAGTGGGCTTCCACTTCCTCCTATCACGGGGCGTGGGCTAGGCCATCTCCATCGCCCTCCACCGCCCGCCCATCCACTTCGCCGCTCTGCACGCCGCCCGGCAGGACCTCCGCCCCGCCCAAGGCCAGCCAAAGAGCGCCCTCGACACCACCCGGCGACGCCCTAGCCAAAGAGCGCCACCGCCAATCCCTTCTACCATTCTCTGCCGGGATGGGACGAGCAAGCGAGAGTGGGCTTCCACTTCCTCCTATCACGGGGCGTGGGCTAGGCCATCTCCATCGCCCTCCACCGCCCGCCCATCCACTTCGCCGCTCTGCACGCCGCCCGGCAGGACCTCCGCCCCGCCCAGGCCCAGCCAAAAGACGCCCTCGACACCACCCGGCGACCCCTGCCAAAAGAGCGCCCCCCTCCCTTCTCCTTCTCTGCCGCAGAGTGGGCAAGCGAGATGGGCTTCCACTTCCTCCTTCCGGGGCGTGGCCATAGAGCCCTCTCCTCGCCCTCCCCCGCCCGCCCACCACTTCGCCCTCTGCCGCCGCCCGGCAGGACCTCCGCCCCGCCCAGGCCAGCCAGGGACACCACCCGGCGACGCCCTGAGCCAAAGAGCGCCACCGCCAATCCCTTCTACCATTCTCTGCCGGGATGGGACGAGCAAGCGAGAGTGGGCTTCCACTTCCTCCTATCACGGGGCGTGGGCTAGGCCATCTCCATCGCCCTCCACCGCCCGCCCATCCACTTCGCCGCTCTGCACGCCGCCCGGCAGGACCTCCGCCCCGCCCAAGGCCAGCCAAAGAGCGCCCCTCGACACCACCCGGCGACGCCCTAGCCAAAGAGCGCCACCGCCAATCCCTTCTACCATTCTCTGCCGGGATGGGACGAGCAAGCGAGAGTGGGCTTCCACTTCCTCCTATCACGGGGCGTGGGCTAGGCCATCTCCATCGCCCTCCACCGCCCGCCCATCCACTTCGCCGCTCTGCACGCCGCCCGGCAGGACCTCCGCCCCGCCCAAGGCCAGCCAAAGAGCGCCCTCGACACCACCCGGCGACGCCCTAGCCAAAGAGCGCCACCGCCAATCCCAACTACCATTCTCTGCCGGGATGGGACGAGCAAGCGAGAGTTGGCTTCCCCCACTTCCTCCTATCACGGGGCGTGGGCTAGGCCATCTCCATCGCCCTCCACCGCCCGCCCATCCACTTCGCCGCTCTGCACGCCGCCCGGCAGGACCTCCGCCCCGCCCAAGGCCAGCCAAAGAGCGCCCTCGACACCACCCGGCGACGCCCTAGCCAAAGAGCGCCACCGCCAATCCCTTCTACCATTCTCTGCCGGGATGGGACGAGCAAGCGAGAGTGGGCTTCCACTTCCTCCTATCACGGGGCGTGGGCTAGGCCATCTCCATCGCCCTCCACCGCCCGCCCATCCACTTCGCCGCTCTGCACGCCGCCCGGCAGGACCTCCGCCCTGCCCAAGGCCAGCCAAAGAGCGCCCTCGACACCACCCGGCGACGCCCTAGCCAAAGAGCGCCACCGCCAATCCCTTCTACCATTCTCTGCCGGGATGGGACGAGCAAGCGAGAGTGGGCTTCCACTTCCTCCTATCACGGCGCGTGGGCTAGGCCATTTCTATCGACAACTCCGCCTCCTCCGGTAGTAGTAAAAAAATCACACTAAAGTTAGAAAAGTTACATCTATTTTTTCTTATCATGGCCTCTACAGGGTTGGTTATCTACCTAACAGGAATCGCTCACTTTGCACTAAGTAAGCGGTTCCTGTTAGGTGGATAACCCTGTAGGTATCTAATACGGGTGTAACATTCTAAAATTTGCTTAAACAACTCACTCACTGGTTATGAGAGATCCCAAGCATCCCTTAATTGCATAAATCAAGCTGTTAAAGGGAAAGTTAAAAAAATATTTATTATTGATTGATTTATGGTCAAGAACCTAAAATCTTGGTGTTTCAAAAATATGAACAAGCAGGAGATGCGTGATTGAAATGGAATTTCAGCGAGTGGCACGCACGGACTGTTGCGTCTAGTCACAGCCAGCCTCAGCCAGTCTTTCCCCTCTTCCAAGGCTGCGGTCCTTTGTCCAAATCTCATTGGACCTCTCATCAGAAAGCTCTGCTGAACCAGCCATGAACCATGTCACTTTTGGAGAATCGCATCAAGCCCACTAAGCAGGAGAAGCTCCATCTTGACACTTTCACTGGTCTATCAACATTTCAGCATTTTGACATAAATTAATCAGCACTTCCAGGTACCACGGAGCTATCCCGCGCACGGAGGCCATGGGGCTGTTGAGCCAAAGCGGGGACTTCGTCGTCCGCCACGACTCCACCGCCGACGAAAGGGCTGCAATGCGAAAGTGGGGATTTCCTCCTTCGCCTCAACCCCTTCACTGATGGAGAGCAGGAGAAGCTTCACCTTGACACTTTCACTGGTCTATCAACATTTCAGCAATTTGACATAAATTAATCAGCACTTCCAGGTACCACTGAGCTATCCCGCGCACGGAGGCCATGGGGCTGTTGAGCCAAAGCGGGGACTTCGTCGTCCGCCACGACTCCACCGCCGACGTAAGGGCTGCAATGCGAAAGTGGGGACTTCCTCGTTCGCCTCAACCCCTTCACCGACGAGTTTATCATCACTCTACTCTGGCAGGTTCCTTCTTTTTCCTTTTCCTACTGATGGAGAACCATTAACACGAGCAGAGAAATGAAAATGAACAGAATCTAAAAACGAGAATTAATGCCCCTTATGTATCAGTGTCTGCTTCAGAGGATTGCTCATGGATTAGAATAAAATCAAAATCTGCCCAATTTCATTAAATCATGAAGAGGCAGTCAGGGCAGGGAACTGTCGATTGAGAGAGAGTTTGTGGACGTGTTTCTTCCACGAGACAAGGATAACAAGCTGTACAAGTTGAGTGGAGAGAAGTTCAAATTTGTTCCCAAGCTCATCGCTGCATTCTCCGCCTCCAAGGCCAAACAAGAGCTCATCAATTCGTTTGTTTTTCAATTTGGCACCCAAAACAATTGAATAAAAGCCGCCCAAATATGCAATCTGGCAGTTGAGGATAAGGCTAGAAAGATACATCCGTCTTCAATGGTCCTTTTTATATGGTTTTGATAGCGGTGAAGCTGATGGTTGGGGGGGGGTGGAGTGAGGTTTGTTGGTAGGAGCGGAGGTGGGCGTAAAGTTGGCAAGAGCCTATCCGACGCCAAAAGCGCACTGAGGATACCAGCAGCAAGGAGCGGCTAAAAAAGCTGCTGGGTCTTTTCTTAGTCCGCTCAGTCCGCTCACAGCCACTTCCTCAATCCCATCATTACTACCCTGGTTTTATCCATTTTATTTATTTTACCATCCCTCTAAGCTACCATTCACCATACTCTAATCAATTCTATTAATATCAATAGAATATATCAGCGTGTTGTGTCTGGGCAGCTAGCATTATCCATTCAGTCTCCCAAGCGTACCCACTTTTATTCTCTTTTTAGGACCTCCCAACTTCAGCTTTCATGTTTTGAGTATTTTTCAATAATCTGCAAATTGAGAAACACCATGCCTAGAGGCCGAGAAGGAAAAAAGAGGCGGACGGGAGAGGCGGCGGCATCGGCTGTCAAGGAAATAGCAAAGCGAATAGGTGATAGGCTGTGGTCATCGAACCGAGAAACTGTGCGAAAAGTCAAAAAGCTGGTTGCCAAAGAGCTTAGACTATAACAGAGAGGTTGGTGTAGGTGAATTCGGCAAACTTGAAGGTGTCCTCAACCCAGTCCCCGCCGGCGGAGAAGAAGGCCGACGGGAGAGGCGGCGGCATCAGCCGTCAAGGAAATAGCAAAGCGAATAGGTGATAGGCTGTGGTCATCGAGCCGAGAAACTGTGCGAAAAGTCAAAAAGCTGGTTGCCAAAGAGCTTAGACTATAACAGAGAGGTTGGTGTAGGTGAATTCGGCAAACTTGAAGGTGCCCTCAACCCAGTCCCCGCTGGCGGAGAAGAAGGCCGACGGGAGAGGCGGCGGCATCGGCCGTCAAGGAAATAGCAAAGCGAATAGGTGATAGGCTGTGGTCATCGAGCCGAGAAACTGTGCGAAAAGTCAAAAAGCTGGTTGCCAAAGAGCTTAGACTATAACAGAGAGGTTGGTGTAGGTGAATTCGGCAAACTTGAAGGTGCCCTCAACCCAGTCCCCGCTGGCGGAGAAGAAGGCCGACGGGAGAGGCGGCGGCATCGGCCGTCAAGGAAATAGCAAAGCGAATAGGTGATAGGCTGTGGTCATCGAGCCGAGAAACTGTGCGAAAAGTCAAAAAGCTGGTTGCCAAAGAGCTTAGACTATAACAGAGAGGTTGGTGTAGGTGAATTCGGCAAACTTGAAGGTGCCCTCAACCCAGTCCCCGCTGGCGGAGAAGAAGGCCGACGGGAGAGGCGGCGGCATCGGCCGTCAAGGAAATAGCAAAGCGAATAGGTGATAGGCTGTGGTCATCGAGCCGAGAAACTGTGCGAAAAGTCAAAAAGCTGGTTGCCAAAGAGCTTAGACTATAACAGAGAGGTTGGTGTAGGTGAATTCGGCAAACTTGAAGGTGCCCTCAACCCAGTCCCCGCCGGCGGAGAAGAAGGCCGACGGGAGAGGCGGCGGCATCGGCCGTCAAGGAAATAGCAAAGCGAATAGGTGATAGGCTGTGGTCATCGAGCCGAGAAACTGTGCGAAAAGTCAAAAAGCTGGTTGCCAAAGAGCTTAGACTATAACAGAGAGGTTGGTGTAGGTGAATTCGGCAAACTTGAAGGTGCCCTTAACCCAGTCCCCGCTGGCGGAGAAGAAGGCCGACGGGAGAGGCGGCGGCATCGGCCGTCAAGGAAATAGCAAAGCGAATAGGTGATAGGCTGTGGTCATCGAGCCGAGAAACTGTGCGAAAAGTCAAAAAGCTGGTTGCCAAAGAGCTTAGACTATAACAGAGAGGTTGGTGTAGGTGAATTCGGCAAACTTGAAGGTGCCCTCAACCCAGTCCCCGCCGGCGGAGAAGAAGGCCGACGGGAGAGGCGGCGGCATCGGCCGTCAAGGAAATAGCAAAGCGAATAGGTGATAGGCTGTGGTCATCGAGCCGAGAAACTGTGCGAAAAGTCAAAAAGCTGGTTGCCAAAGAGCTTAGACTATAACAGAGAGGTTGGTGTAGGTGAATTCGGCAAACTTGAAGGTGCCCTCAACCCAGTCCCCGCCGGCGGAGAAGAAGGCCGACGGGAGAGGCGGCGGCATCGGCCGTCAAGGAAATAGCAAAGCGAATAGGTGATAGGCTGTGGTCATCGAGCCGAGAAACTGTGCGAAAAGTCAAAAAGCTGGTTGCCAAAGAGCTTAGACTATAACAGAGAGGTTGGTGTAGGTGAATTCGGCAAACTTGAAGGTGCCCTCAACCCAGTCCCCGCCGGCGGAGAAGAAGGCCGTGCGCGGCCCGAAGAAGAAATCACAAAGGCCGACATAGTCCAGCCCACCGATTTCGTATTCTGCCTTTTTTCTTCTATAGCGTCCTGCTCTTTCACCTGGACTGGAATGAGAAGGGGTTGGAGGCACAAAGCGCACGTGAGCTGGTCTCAGGAGGACGGCTTTGAGATGACCAGCAAGGAGAACCAGTTCGACGAAACGATCACCAGCCTCTTCATGGCCGTCGGCTGGGGCCAAAGGGACCGCAAAAGCTACAAGATTGCCTATCGCGTCATTCGAGAGCACAGGGGCTCGGAGACTGAAAGTGGGTGGCCCCCGCCTTTTCTCTACCCAGCCTCGAGCTCAGAACCCCGTTTGCAGTTCGAGAGGAACTGGAGCAGATTCGAAAGGAGCTGAAGCGGATGCGAGTGGAGCTGAAGCCACTGGCCACTGACTCTGCAGTGGACTCGGCCCCAGCAGAACCACCTCCTGCCCCAGCCATGCCCAGTGTGGGGTAAATGGAATTTTTGAGATATCATTTGCCCTGCATTGGCCCTACCTCCCAGTAGCTGGTAATTTTTTATCATTATCGTTTAAGGGGAAAAAGGTGGTAAAAAGGTGGAAAGGTAGTAAACAGGTGGAAAATCAGGTGGAAAAATGAATGAAAATAGGGCCAAAAATAGGGAAAAAATTCCAACTCATTGGATAGGTCCTGCCCAATGATAATTTTCAAAAAAAAATAACATTTTTTTTTCCATTTATTACCCGTTTACCACCGACCCCTTTACCATTTACCCCACACTGGCCATGCCCAGCTCCACCAGCACCACCCCACTCCCGCCTCCGCTTCCACCAACCCGCGGCGCTTTCACCACTGGCAAGGAGGCCAACCGACACTCCGCCAAGGTCAAGATGCGAGAGGAGCTGAAGCCACTGGCCACTGACTCTGCAGTGGACTCGGCCCCAGCAGAACCACCTCCTGCCCCAGCCATGCCCAGCTCCACCAGCACCACCCCACTCCCGCCTCCGCTTCCACCAACCCGCGGCGCTTCCACCACTGGCAAGGAGGCCAACCGACACTCCGCCAAGGTCAAGATGCGAGAGGAGCTGAAGCCACTGGCCACTGACTCTGCAGTGGACTCGGCCCCAGCAGAACCACCTCCTGCCCCAGCCATGCCCAGCTCCACCAGCACCACCCCACTCCCGCCTCCGCTTCCACCAACCCGCGGCGCTTCCACCACTGGCAAGGAGGCCAACCGACACTCCGCCAAGGTCAAGATGCGAGAGGAGCTGAAGCCACTGGCCACTGACTCTGCAGTGGACTCGGCCCCAGCAGAACCACCTCCTGCCCCAGCCATGCCCAGCTCCACCAGCACCACCCCACTCCCGCCTCCGCTTCCACCAACCCGCGGCGCTTCCACCACTGGCAAGGAGGCCAACCGACACTCCGCCAAGGTCAAGATGCGAGAGGAGCTGAAGCCACTGGCCACTGACTCTGCAGTGGACTCGGCCCCAGCAGAACCACCTCCTGCCCCAGCCATGCCCAGCTCCACCAGCACCAC
>JASANA010007046.1:0-19730 GCA_030248095.1 Ptycholaimellus sp. GST1_10
ACTTTGCCGGCTGAGCTCAGCTCAGCTACTCTTTATTCTTCCTCCTTTCCGCAGGCCAATCAAGAGAAAGGCGGCAGAAAGTCGGGCGAGATAAGAGTCGACAAATTCGGCATTCACTTTCCAGCAAGCTGATAGTGAAATTGGAATTCATCGCTTTCCTTTTCAACGCGTCTTGCCGAAAGGCTGAGCGATTGAGAAGGAGGGAAGAGTGAAGAAGGGTGCAGGGTGAAGGTGGACTACTGGATGGCGTAGTCGACGCTGGCGGCGACGTAGCTGGGCTTGGAGTAGAGGTGCTAGCAGTTGCAGGTGGAAGGGAGGCAGCAGATCGTCTTGTGGCCATGGGTGTTTCCACTCATGAACCACTCTCTGCTACCATAAAAAGGGGTGTGCTGCACAGGAGCACACTGAGTCCCTTTTGATAGCCTTTGCGATGGGAGCAGAGTTGGGCGGAAGCTATTATCGGATATAGATAGTTACAACCGGAAGAGGCCGGAAGTTAGTAGGAAGCAGTGGAGGAAAGGTAACACCATCACCTGCATTCTATCAACACTGAGGAGGTCCGGCCTTGGCAGGCCAGACCCCTCAGCCACTTTACAACGGAACCATGATCTGGTACTGAAGGACTCCCAAGTCCGCACATGCCAACGCTGTAGTTGCAGCGGAACAGCAGATTCCGGTAGCCGTGCGGTTGAAAGAGTGTCCCCTTCTGCACAACAGCACCCTGTCTGTCCAAACAGGCTACGCTCTGAACCCTCCCGTCCAGACCTGAACAGCCCCAAGAATCCTTCCCGGATAGATGAAAGTTGTTTGAAACCATCGGCAGAGATGTTGCAGATGCGAAGGAGGCTGCCGGTTGAGAATCGGCGGCCAGACTCCACCAGGCTCCCGTTGGCCCTCAGGCAGCCCGTCAGTTTGGAGCTATGGGGAGCTAAAGCTGGTCAAGAGGCAGATGAAAGTGAGGCAACTCAACCGAACACTCCCATCTATCTGTCCGATGCAGGACAGCTGGAAGCGAGCCTCCTGGAATGGGAACGAAGTCCCGGCCGCCTGCCGCTTGCCTAAAGGCAGGATTTTTATTCCCAACAAGGCCAGATAGCTAGGGAGTTGAGAGGAGGTTTAGAAGAGCTTGAGAGTCTGTCGAACCTTCGTCATCTGCACAGGCAACAGAGCGGAAGGCCGCGGCAGTGTCGTTGTAGGCGCAGACCTCGAAGTAGCGCCCCGAGGTGCTGCGAAACTCCTCCCTCCCGTCTCTCACCCACTGCGGAGGTAGGGATGTTGAGTGACAGTCATCCACACGAAGGAGCCAGCCCACCTACCTGTCCATTGACCAGGCAGCCGGCGTAGGGGAGGCGAAAGTTGCGTCGGCCCTCCAGCACAATGCAGCGGACGAGGAAAGGCTCTTCCCTGCAAAGTTTTGAACTTCGGGGTGATACAAGCGGGAGAGTAGGGGGTGACTGAGTTCGCTGGAAGAGAGTGTTGTTGGGGACGCGGTGGCCCCAGGCATTGGCGCAGGCTCCAACCGCACGGCGAAGACCGCCGCCCACTGAAGGCTCACACTCTGCCCAGTAGCCGTGCTCCCTTTCCCACCATTGCGCCACTGCATTCGCCAATCATAGTTCATTTGCACTCCAATAAGCCAATTGGCATCCCTTCAACCCAAAAGATCCATTTCAACTTGAAACAGTTCACGGTTCCAGCTCCAATAGGCTTTGAAATATTTCACAGACTGAAAAAGGATGCAACTGGGAGGTATTCGAAGGCCTTGCGAAGTTGCGCAGGCGACGGTGGAGAAGCTGGCCCTCTTGGCATCCACGCGACAGCGGCGGAAGAACTCCCCGTCGCTCCACTCGCTCCCATTCTACGCCTCTTCATCCTCTCATCCGAACTCCCCACACATTCCCACCCCCCCCGCCCCCACCAACCGGACACCCAAGAAATGAAAACCTGGACCAGTCGCCCCAGCTCGTCCAGACAGCCTACGAAGCGCCGTCTGGGTCGCCCACCGCCGATACTGCAGCGCAGGGCAAAACGGCCTCTCGCGAACTGCCAATCGACAGAGATGCTTGGGACCTTGGTGGATTAAAATGGGCAGAACCCAATCTCCCGACTCCACAGGCTCTCTGTCCACGTCCAGGCAGGCTACTGCTTCGATACGTCCCCGGCCGCCTTCTATGGAGCAGTGCCAAAGGTATCTGAGTCATCGCTATTTCTGCTTGGGATAGGACAGGAAACTAGATGAACTTGGAGGTGCTCCAGAAGCCTTCGGCAGGGTGCTGGCGGCCTTTAGAGTCGAAGCAGGCCACGGGGCGAAGGGCTGCGGAATCGTTGGTGGAAGGAATGGCGCACTGGTAAAGGAAACGCCCTTCTCTGCCTCTCTCACCAGCCTCCAGCTCCTGGCCTGTTCACCTCTAGGGATTCTATGGCCTGGTGAGAGAGCTGAGAATACCGCTGGGCAGTAGACAGGCGTGGAACTGCATGTGCTGGCTGCTATTCACTATGGAGCAACTGATGCGAAAGGCTTCGCTGGCTTTGCGCGGTGCCCCCAGGCTTCCGCCCAACTCTCGCCTGCCTCTCTTATCTCCTGCCTCTGCAATAATGGCCTGTGTCAACTTTTTTGGCTTCCCAAAATGAGGACAAAATTAAATCATAAATACGTATTCTTTGGAAAGATGCAAAAATAGAACCCTTGATCCAGGCCAATGCCCGGCCAACATCAGCCAATACGCCGGGGCCCCTCTTGCAGAGGCCGCCCGACCAGCTTACCAGGCCCGCCAGCCACCAGCTGTCCTCCCGCCCTCCATCCGAACACATCACCGGACCTCCAGAGTCACCCTAGACCCAGCCTTTCTCTTTCAACCTCCTTCAGCCCTGCTGCAGGCACACCCAGCAAAAAGGCCTCTCCGATGCTCCACAGAGGGCATCCGCTGCCAGCGCTCGATCGGGGTAGGCCGACTGACACTCCACTTTGGACAGAAGCTGAACTGGGGCCTGGGAGAGCTGGGCGTCCGCCTTGTGCACTGCAGAGAGGCTGGTCGATTGAGGGGATGGGCAGAAGTTTGGGGCCAACGTAGCCGGCAGTTGCCCCAGCCGGCAGTCCAGCAGCTGGCATTTCCTGCCTTGCTTTCCCTGCTCCCGGAGGGTAGGCAGACGGGGCTGTGCGGCAGGGCACTCGAGAGGTGGACCACTGCCAGGTCCCAGGCGCGGGAGCTTTGAAAAGCTCCTTGTTAAAAAATTTTAACAATACTGGCTGCAGGTCAAAAATTAGCTATTCCAAATTTAGTCTAAATGAGATGTTGAGCTTTGCCTTAGATGTAAATTCCCTTATAGATACATTGCTAAAAGCGGGGTTCTGGGAGGACAAAGAAACTTAGAGTAAATGGATGGCTAGCGAAATGGTCCTGCTAACCGAGAATCGTAGTCAGGATGAATGGCTATTCTATGGATGCGGCTGGATGTCGTACGGCCGTTTCCGTCCGGAGCCGTGTAGACTCGAAAGATGTCCCATTTGTACTCCGCTCTCCAACCGCCTCATGTGCCATTCATTCATCAAGAGAACTGCCACAAACCAACCCGGAGGCCAATCGAAAGCAGTGGGCAGCCGTGAGCGCCAGCCTCGGCCCAATCAGCACAGCTCCGCACTGGTGCTTCTCACTACCATCACCCAGGACTAGACGTAGACTCAGCAGCCACGGCCACTGACCTCCTGCCACCCTTCAACATCTGCCCTTCCATCACCTCAGTCCCTTCTGTAGCTCACCTGCTTCGCTCAGGGCTCCTGGGGTCGGGGAGGGGCTGTGAGTTCCTGCTCCAGGGCGGTGTTTGGCCGCAGGGCAGGCGTCTGCCGTGGGCCAAAGGGAATAGGCTGAGGAGCAGAAGGAGCATAGGAGGAGGGAGAGTGGGTTATTGAACGGCTGATTGGTGACGGGGTGTTGTTGTAAGCGAGACGGGGGAGGAGGAGGAAACAGGAAGAGTGGCGGAAGGACTGGCAGGCGATGCCGGGAGCCCCTTTTTTCCTGCCCCTCCCTCTTTCGCGGACAGAGCGGGGCAGTAAGTTTATGCTTTCATTTTTATGGAAGCGAAGGGATAGGAGGCATATAAATGGAGTTGAAGTTGAAGGATATTTAGAATCGGACTTTGGCTGTGTTAACGGTCATTAGGTGCAAATTCTTTCTGAGATGTATTTGCTGTTCATAAAATGTGCTTTTGATGAGCCAAAGTTGTTACCTAATAGTAAGTGAGCCAATATAGGTGAAATTATCAGTGCGCTAACTGCGTTTTCAGTTTTCATTTATAAATTGATCCAGACGAAACGATCAATATCAAATTTGGATACTTTTAGGAAACTAATCAGTCTAAAATTTGAGTTATATGAACAGAAGTGCCATACCCTCGAATTTTGTGACTCCTAATTTTGCAGGGCTGTCTTGCCCTGAAAATTGTGTTTTGACCCCAAGTGTTTATATAAATTATACTTCCCGTACAAAGTAGTTGGTTGACCAAACGCGTTTTTAAATTTGGATCGATGGTATTTTATATGTGCTAAGTGTTTTAAATGTTTTTGTGCTGACTTCTGTAAAATGTAGACAAATGCTGGGAGTAAACTCATAGCTCTTTTAATCATCCATCTCGCCCAAAGATCTTAGAAAATGATACAAGACAGTACAAAATTGTACGTAGGAAATGGACAAATCTACACCAGGAACCGGCGACTAAATCATATACAAAGAGAAAGGCAAGCATCACAGCCAGTCCAAGAAGCAGAAGCATCTACTTGAGCATGAAAACCGGAATAAGAACTAGATCCAGCCCGCCGTATCTTCAAGCCTTTCCTCGTTCGCGCGAGGCGTCAGCCCACTCCTGCACCAACAGGCCTTCATTTAGGGTTTTCCTCAAACTGGAGTCCGAAATAAACACACGGCAAGAAGGCCGCGCAGCTCCTCCATGTACACCAGGGCGTCCTCGTATTTCTCCTCGTCCTCCTGGCTCTGGAGCGTGGGCAGGTGGAGGCAGGCGTTGGTCAGAGTCTTGCGAATGAGTCGACAGGCGGCGTCCGGGTCCTGCAGCGGGTTGGCGAGGAGGAGGGCCTCACTGAGCGCCAGACGGAGACGGGACGGGTGAGCAGGGTGGAGCTGTTGGACCAGGCCGCTGGCAGCCGTGTAGGCCGTCCGAGCAGCAGAGATGGAGCTTGCCTGCTGCTCGCCCGACTCCAGCTCCGCCAGGTAGCGCCAGAAGTCCCCTCTGGACCTGAGGCGGAAACAATGCGTCTGGCTAACGATTAGCTGATATCTGGGAACCTACACTTCCGTCGGGTAAAGTTCCCGCGAGCGAAAAAAATTGGCCACGTCTTGGCTGTTTCGATATGCCCAGTGTTTTTAGTCCAAGCAAAAAGTAACAGAGATATAGGCTAAGGAAAACGCCGAGTCAGAGAATCGTACTATCAGTAATTGAGGACTCCTCGGATCATAGATAAATGATTTTTTTATGTATTACCAGTATTGAGAGCTGGTAGCTCTTTTATCTATGCTCAGAAGGTAACAAAATTGGTTTTTATTCATGAACAGGAGAACTAGATGAAGACGAGCCTTGTGTAGTAGAGCTGTCCTCGCATGTCAGCCTTGTGTAGGAAGGTGGAACTGCATATGGCCAGAACCTCCCGGCACAGCGCTTTCATCTCCTCCGCACTCCGCTCATCCTCCTCCAGTCCCTCCTCCACCATGCACCGCTGCTTCTCCCGCACCAGCTCCTTGTAGCCCCTCATCAGCATCAGCAGATCCCGGCAGCCCAACTCACCACTCTGCTGTCCAATCTGAACAAGCCTTTGTCAGCTCTCTCAGTGCTCTAGTGCCGAGAAACCTGCTTCAGAATCGCAGCTAGCTCAGAGTAGCGACGAGCCTGGGATGCCTGGCTAGCCTTGTGAAAGAGTTGGTCACGCTCAGCCTGCCGCTCCGTCGCTGCTGCTGCCCTGGCCAGCAGGAACATTTTGAGCCCTCTGCAAACCGGTATACTGAATAAATAGTGATGCGAATTTTTGATAGGCGGTGTGAACAGATTGTAGCCGGTAAAAACTGCAAAAACAAGCCCTTGGGCTGATTTCAAGGCTGGATCTCATAAAAGGCCCAGAGATGTGTGATAATTATGCAATTAGTTTGACCAGATATACATTATTGATTTAATGGCATGACCTTAACATTTCGTCTGAATAAATTGTAGGCGCGCCTAGCATCTGTTCAGCAATGATGAATAAATTGTAGGCGAATAGCAGAATAAGGACCTGCAGGCGTGTTTGAAGACATGATTATTCATGGCGTAGTCTTCTTTGAATAACTAAGCCTTCAAATAGGTTTGCAAGGTTGTCCACATGATTTCAGCCGCCTACTATATGTTCATATCGCCTAGTGTTTGTTCGCATGCCTACAGTTTGTTCGCCTACAATCAATTCCTATCATCGCCTACTGTTTATTCAAAACGCCTACGATTCATTCGACTCGCCTACAATATGTTCAAAACGCCTACAATCCATTCATGAATCGCCTACTATTTGTTCATCCAAAAATTAGGGAACTGCCATTCTTCTTTTATAGCACTTTGTTGCTTCTCCATCGATATCTAGCTTGCAAACGACCCATTCCTTTCATTCCTTCCCTTGGATTCAAAGAATACAGCTACTTTGAGGATTTGACCGCCTACAATATATTCACACCGCCTATCAAAAATTCGCATCACTAAATATTCGTAACAGATCACCGCTGAATCAGCCGGCTGAATCAGGCTGCTGAATCAGTACTTATATACATTTGATATAAACTGATCAGCCGGAATCAGTGGGATTCCGCGGGATTCAGCGTGAATCAGCGGGATTCAGCGATTTTTAGTTTTGGACTAAGAATCAGCGGGATTCAGCGGGATTCAGCAATTTTTAGTTTTGCGCCCTTATAACCACGAGCTGCTCTAGCAACTGCTGATATCAGAATCGTCATCATAATGCCTTCAGGCTTTCGGAGCTCCGCGGCAAAAATGAACAAACGCTTGAAAGCAATCTATCAAAGCAAGACATAGAATTGGATATAGTTGGCCATTTCGCATTTTGAGCCATATAAGCATCATTTACAGCAGCTTCAAAACAATCTAGCACCCCAAAGCCTAAAACCCAATCAACAAAGCACCCAATCAACCAACACCCTGAGACTGATCAACGTCAATGATGCCCTCCAGCGTCGGCAAGGAAGGATCCATGGAATCCCAACGGCAGCAACGGCTCAATATGGGCCCTGGCCAACTCCTTCATGCTCTGCCCTTCCAAGACGAGCAGGAAGCTCCCCGCCTCCTCCCCCGCCTCCGACACCACCGCCAGCACCACACCTGTGTCCACTCCCGCCTCCCTTCCACTCCAGTCCCTCGGCAAGGGGAGGGACACAACCGTCATCCTCAGCCTCAGCTCCGGGGCGGGGCACGAAGACCGGCTCTCCCGGGAACTGGCTGCCGTTCTCTATCTTCCAGCCGATGCTCTGCCCGGTGTGGAGGTCCAGCTTGAGGAGGCGGTCCCCGCGCAGGCCCTCCTCGAAGCTGGCGCCGTAGACGAAGCGGTAGGGACGCCCGTTCACGGCGGCGTAGTTGTAGCGCGGGAACTCGAAGTCTGGCCAAAGATGGAGGTATTTGCAGGCAGGAGGTTTTGGGGAGAGAAGGAGAGGACAATCGTTGCCGATGACTTCGTGGGTGCACTTGACGCTGCCGTCTGCTTGCATAATGGCTGAGGCCTTGGTTTGCAGGTTGTCCAATGATTCCAGCAGGTTGCTGCCGGGTTTGGCGTCCTAGTTTGGGGCGGAGATTTGTCTTGTTAGCTAGGTGAATGAGAGACGGAGGTAACGGAGGGTATGAGAAGTGGAAGCACAAAGCGATAGAAGTTTCCCTGGCCCTTGGCTTTGGGGGCTAGCGGGAGCTTGCCAGCCTTCAGCTCCTCGATGGTCAAGGTTTGGATGGCGCTACCATCTGGGTACCTGTTCAGTGAAGGGTCAAGGGTGCTAGAAGCAACATTTTGAGAGGTCAGCTACCCACAGCAGTCCATGACGATGCAATTGTCCAGCTCATAGCTGTTGGCGTGGTGGAAGGTGAAGAAGGCATCGGCCCAGTATTCTTGCTTCAACAGCTCTCCGTCACTCCGTCGCATCACGTGCAGCACAGCCTATGTTTATAGATAATTTTTGATTTTTTTTTGCATCGAAATAAAATTAGGACCTTTTCTTCTGGATGCCAGCTCATGGCCTGAGAGTATGGCGTTCGTAGAAGTGGCGAAAAGAGCATCTGGTGGACGAGCAATTGAAATGAGTGAGGCTGTGAATGGAGCAGAGAGGGAACCTTGAGCGGATTGAGGCGTAGAGGCATGGCGGGAAAGATAAAATGGTTGTCGGTCATGGCAAAGCTGTGGTAGTAGCTCAGCTGACCCAGGCTTGCCGGAATCGAGCCCACCACCCGCACACTTTTGTACGGATCTGTTGCAGTTTTTAAAATGACAAACAAACGTTTTCATGAAAGTAGATTTAGTTATGGAAACTCTATTAGCCACTCAGTTTTAAAATAAGTTTACCATAGGAAAAATCATGCAATTATTCGGCATAAACAATTGGTTCAAATTATAAAATGGCGAAGGACAAATTGAAGAATTTGGCAAAAAAACATACAATTTGTAAAGCAAAAACATTAATAAACAATATCAAACATAAAATAATATTTGGTTAAATTCAATTTTTATCAGGGCACGCCAATAAATTGGCAGAAGCAAATAAAACTTTCGCTTCAAAAGAAATAGTCTGAAAAATTTGGAAAGAAAATCAAACGTGACCTTGTTCGTTCTTAGTGGGTGGCGGAACGGCGATAATCTTATAGTCCCCATAGCCAGTGCCAGCGTTGTAGCAGGTGCCATCAGAATCGTAGTGCGGATGTGCTGTCGCTGTGTTCAGACTCACATGCTTCTTTACGTCCACCTAAAAATGTACCTATTTTGCTTTTTCCCTTTTGAACATTGAGTTTTATTGAAAGAATGAGGTTCAATAGTGGACGGATACCGTGGCCAGGGTATCCAGAGACTGGGGGCTGAGGCGATGTAAGACTCCGGTTTCCGAGGTTGCATAGACTTCGTCCCCATGCATCACAAAGGCAACCAGATCGTTATCCGTAAACTCGGTCCCAGGGAGGAACATGCTCAGGTACCTTACATTTTAATTTTTAAACGATGTTGGTAGCGTTTAGGGAAATTGCTTATTTGCTTAAATTGCCATTTAGGATGCAAAATTGAAATTCCAGCAACTGTTGAACTTACTGCATTTACTTCTCTAGGACTCTTCTTTCTTGCCAAGCAATTTGAAACAAAGCAATCATTTGAGCTGGTTTACCTGCTGAATATGTTCTTGCAGGGGTCAGGATGGGCAAGGGTGCCAAACTCAGAAACAACGATCCTTTGAGCGGCCATGTTTCTCTTGTACGTCTCTGAGCGCAAGAACTTGGACGAATGCCACACCTATCCCATTTCATCTCTTAGCAATTCGGGAGCATTTTGGAATTTTGAAAACCCTCCACCAGAAGACCTGTGCAAACCTGTCCATCCTGAATGCAGAATCTGTTGATGAGGGCAAGGCCGTCGAAGAAGTGCTCGTAGTGGTCCGGACCGATGCTGAAGAGGCCCGGCCCATTTCGCAGCAGCGTTCCCGAGACCCACTCCGGAATGCTCCCTAATAACTGACCCCTTCACCCTGTCCTTCCAATTGCAACAGCAAACCCTCTAGACGAGCTTGGCGCGGCTCTGGCTGCTCCTCCGCATTGGCAAAGAGCCTTGCATAAGCCTCAGCTGACATGAGGAAGGCGGGCTGGTAAAATGAGCGCCCTACTATGAGAGGCAAGGGGGCTCTTTCCGGAATTGTGGGCCTGTACTGGCGCAGCATAGGTATGCATTTCCTGTCTCCAACCCTTCTGCACTTACAGCTGCGTTTTTGTTTTCCTTCAGCTTATTGCTAAGCTGTGATCCTCTTGAAATGCTTTTTTGCGTTTGCAAACAGAAAGCAAACACTTCACATTTGCAAACAGAAAGCAAGCGGCTTTGCCAAGCGACTGGGCGCATAATAAGCACAAAATAGACAGGGAGGGCAAGGGGGATTGCTTTAAGATTTTTTGCTGTCATCGGCCTCCTCCTCCTCTTCGTCCTCGTCCTCCTCATCATCCTCGTCAGAGTCGCTGTCCTCGAAGGTCTTGTCGGGGAGTTTGTAGAAGCGCAGGGTGCCGGGTGTCTAAGGCGAAAAAGGTGTCTGAAAGATGGTAGGTGGAATTGAGGCAGGAGAGAACCTTGTTGGGGTCCTTGAGGATGAGATACTTGCCAGGCGGCTGTTCCATGCAGCGATCGATGATCACCTTCAGGATGCCCCAGCAGTTGTCCATCTGCAACAGCTCAGCTTCATCCATATTGCTCGAAAGAGAGGGGAAGAAAAGGAGGACCTTGAGGGTGATATTCTTGGCGAACTCTTCCGGCGTGAACTGCTGGGTGCCGAGGATGACGTGCTTGGTGGAGTCGCGAACGTGGAAGCGGCTGACGTAGCCGAACTTCATCTGATCCGCTCCCGCCAGTACCGCCTCAAGTGACGTAGGGGCTGTTGGGGGTTGGTGAATGAAGGGGTTGTGGGAACTGAACCTGAACGGTCCATTTGGCAAGCTTGCAGCTGTTGTTCTTCATCTCGGTGGCGAGGAGGGCGCCCTTCTGACTCTCCAGCTTGCCGCGCCAGTCCTCGCCGCCGCTGAACCGGCTGTCCCACTCGTTGAAGGCCTTGATGCTCAGGTACTCCGTCCGCCCGCTCACGCCCACCGACACCCCGTCCAGCTCCGTTCGCACCACCAGCGTCGTATGCTTCTCCTCCGACCGACCCGGGATCTCGAACTTACGGTACCTTCAAGTCCAAGTGGCTCCTGAAGCTAGACACTGAGAGGGTAGGAGCAAAAAGGCAAACCGATAGCCAATCGATCCATCATAGTCCTGGTACTCCTCTTCCAGGAAAGGGATGCGTCGGTGGGCCAGATCGATGCCTTCGCCCTTGCGCAGAACTTGCTGGGAGAAGTTGCGGTTGATGTAGGTGGCCTCCTGGGCTAGCACTCCGGGGCTGTTGATGGAGTGTCCCTCGTCGGCGGGGGCCTCCGTAGCAGTCTCTGAGACGGTGAGTAGGTCGATCTCGCTCTTGTCCCGCTTGTCGAGGAAGAGGGAGTTGCCGATGCGGTGGGCGACGATGTCCCAGGAGTAGACGGAGCGGGTGGAGCACATGAGGGTGGCCAGGATGATGTCGGTGGCGAAGACGTTGCCGGCGCCCGCCCGCGCCAGCTTCTTCATCACCGGGTCCTCCGTCGTCGTCACCATGAAGTAGCGGTGGTTGATGCGCTGCAGCGGCTTCTCTGAGCGAGTCGTGATCCGGTCGTAGGTCCGATCGTAGTACTCCAGCCGTCCGTACTCCTCACCCGGACTGCAAAAAGGAGGTGTTGAAGCTCTTTTGACTGAAAGATCACGGATGATCTTCTTGCAGTAACAATAGAAAGAAGCTTCAGATGCTCTGCCGACAATTAAGAAATTCTGCCAGCATACCAGCTGGCAGAACAGGGTTCTGTCGGCCTGCCCAGTCTCTAGGATTCTTATCTTCGATCCTTCGATCGGAGTTGATTGTGGCTAGCGAAATGGAAGCTAAAGCCTTTAATCTTTAGCCTCGAAGCTATGGCTAGCCTTTGCTCTCCCGACGCATGGAAATTCCCATCTGCATTGGAAGACGCAGAGGAATATGGTTCAGTCGGTGTGTGCTCTAGACCACTCGGCCACAGAGGCGCTAGAAGCAGTAGGGAATAGAGGGGCTTACATATCGATTCCCTCGATGCCAGGCAGGTTGAGCTTGGCGAGGCGGGGGAAGTCCAGTTCTTCGATGACCTCCCAGTCGGGCTTGATGAGGACGGAGGGCGGGCGCTGTTTCTGGTTCTGGTTCCGGTTGTCGTAGCGGCGGCCCGCGAAGCCGCCGCGCTTCTGCCACTGCTTGAACTGCCGCTGGTGCTCCTTGTTGACGCCCTTGGAGGCCCGCGGGTTGGGCTGGAAGTAGCCGGCGGCTATCCGACGCTCTCGCTCCTTCGCCGCCTGCTTACGGGCCAGCTGCAGCTGCTTCATCCGATTCGCTCGCTGCAATATCCCCCACCCTTTGTTTACTTCATCTTGGACGTCACAGACATAGGAGTGAAAAAACGGTAATTTGTGTTATTATTGATAAAGTGAAATTTGGAAATTTTTCCAATAAATATCGACATTTTCCAAAAATTGATAAAGACTATAAAATTAATGTGTTCCTGGGAAAGGCCGACCTGCATGGGAGTCTTGGGCGCCCGACTGGTGTCCACCAGATGGAAGTTGGTGTCCTCCTCGTCGTGGATGTAGGCGAAGGCGTTGCCCGCCTGCCCCGTGGCGTACTGCTGGGCATAGCGCGAGCGGCCCGAGTACAGCTGACCCGTCCAGTCTGCTACCTACAATCCTACCATCGCTTTATTCACCCATTCAGCTCGAGAGAAGAGAAGCAGGGCACCTTGCCAATTTTGTCGCCTTTGGAGAAGTGCTGGAAGGGCAGCTCCTTGAACTGCTCCGGTATACCCTGGCAATCAACCCAGCTCATGCGTTGATTGAGCGGCTAGAGTGGAATGAAACTGCCAACCACTGGACCCCAGCCATTGGGATTATCCTGGATTTGCAGAGCGAAGGTGGAGCGTTCCAGTTCCTCGGTCATATTTGCAGGGCAATGCTTTCACTTGCGCTAAAGACTGCAGTTCAAAGGGTGACGTAAAGGCTGCTACTTTTTCTGACGCGTGCAAGCAAGCCTCTATCACTATTCCACGCGCTGCCTCTAACCGTGACTCACAAGGTCTTCAAAATGAACCCTCCAATGACTCAGCAGACGCTTCGTCATCAGAAGCCGCTTTCAGCATCCTTTCCAAGTGTCTTAAAAGAACAAATTTCCCGAGGAGCAAAAAAACTCGAATGCTTTTTGCTCCGAAAACTATTCTGGGGCCGCCAGACTCCCCCAGGTGGGAGCAACTGCGCAGTTTTCGCTCAGAGCCCGCTGTACACAGGAGCCGTAGTGCAGTGAGTGTGTGGGGCTGAGAGGGTGCCCAAGCAGCTGGGGGGTGGCGCAGAGTAGGCGGACAAACAACTATGCCTCGAAAAAGCCCCAGCCTTCCTGCATAGACAGCCGTCATGCCAGGTTTGCCCCACTTTTAGGGGAGAAAAAGAGGATGCAAGGGCCACTCCTGGCCAGCTGGAGATGCGGGGATTGCGGTGTTTGAAGGTGCCCCCCCCCCTGCTTTCTCTCTTGTGAAAAGAGCAGCAGGGGCCTATATTCCCGCCTTGCTGTAATACCGCCTCGCAGGGTCTAGCCTGACAAGAGCGCCCCCCTTTAGCTGGCTTTGTTTGCTCACTCACAGTAATGGACCATTGATCGATTCTCATAGGAGAGCTTCGCCAGATAACAATTGAGTGTTTTGATGATCAATAAAAAGGAAGTGTAAACTGGGAATTGCAGCCTCCGTGAGTTCATCGTCTTCGGATTCTTGGGCGGAGGCCCCGCAGGAGGTGGGGGGTGGGAATTTGATGGCGGCTGCCAGCAAAGTGCTGGCGGAGCTGGACAAGGACCTGCACAAGGCCGAGGTCCAGGACACCATTCCCCCGCCCTACGTCGACGATGCCACTGCCAGCCTGCTCGTTGGCCAACTAATTGCAATTATCCATAAGCCAGAAAAAAATTAAAATTTCATTTTATGAGCCTCCACAATTTGGGTTCATGCTAAAAGTGACAGAAAGGAAAGTAAAGTCCAATTTTTTGCAGAGTGAAGAGAAAGAGAAACAACCGGAGAGGAGGAAAGTCACTCCGCGCCTGCAGCGAAAAGGTTTTACGCCTTCCTTCCTCGTCCAAAAAAGTACCCCCTGCAAATGCCTTGGCAAGTGTGAGGCCATGGCTGGAGCATAGCCTGGGCATGAGTCAAAGTACGCAGTGCATACAAACACACACAGGGATGGGGGGCTAGGAGGCAAGTGAGGGGGCGCGAAAGATAGGAGTAGTCTTCAAAGCTCACCCCCTTCGCAAACTCTCCCACCAGCACTCCAGCAGCTGCGCAAGTGAGCAGTGTGCCAGTGTGAATGGGTGAGGATGGCTCGGAGGCAGGCTCCTTCCGCACGGCGCGTCTGGCCTCCGACGCCTCCACCAACTTCTACTCCCTCGCGGACCCCGACAGCCGACGAGCCAGTGCTCGCAGCGTTCACTTTGCCCCGCCGCCGCCCCTCCATGCACTAGGTGCGATGCAAAAGGAGGGGGAGCATGGGGACTGGCGTGACTCAGATTGGGCCTGGGCAGGGGTGAGTGGGAGCATGAAGGTGTAATAATATATCTCGATGGTGGGAGGTTTGGTGCGGGTAGGTTGCATTCATGGACCTCCTGTATCACCATCGCAGTTATTAGTTCCACTGCTGATAAGATGGCCAAAATTTTCCCCTGCAAAGGTGCGCCATTCTTGCTTCAAATCTGTTTGAAAATAGTGCAAAACAGATTGGGTCACTGTTCTCAGTTCCAGTTGAAAGGGGATGGCAGCATGTGTAGTGACAAGCCTGGTGAGGGTAGGCAGGTGGTGTATAGGAGGGGGGATTGTGGATTTTTTCCCCGCTCGCTTAGCTCGTCTGCCCCCATCCTCCCTCAGGTTTCAGTCCCAGCCACCTGCCTCATTGGCATATTCGGCTTGCCTCCTTCAGTAATGTGGAACGCCCATGCCTCCATCTACCCTGCTGAGGATGAGTACAAACCGCCACGCATTATTCTTCCACTAAGTCACCTCCCTTCGCCTATCCAATTCTGCTTTGGCCTAATTCGCTGATATGATTTAGGACTAGAAAGGGAAAATTAGCATGAGGTAAAAGGAGATGCAGTCAAACTTTTTAGGGTCGCCGACTAATGTTTTGGATAACTAAACAAGGTATTCTCGGCTATTGCCAAGATGCGCGGCCTTTGTTTCAAGTAAACAAGTCAAAATCAGCTGGTTTAATTACAAATAAGCCTCTCACCCAAATTGAGCTAATTTTATTGAAAACCATGGATGCTCGAATTTTTGAAACATCAAGATTTTGGGTTTTAACTAAATCAAGAAATAATAAATTTTTCAAAAAGTCCTTTTAACAGTTTCTAGATATCACCATGGCAGACGTTCATGCCAAAATTAAACTGATTTCATTGGAAAACCATTGATTTATGGATGTTCGAATTTTTGAAACATCAAGATTTTAGTTTTTTGGCCATAAACTGAGAAATAACAAATATTTCGGAAATTCCTTTTGCCAGCTTCAAGATAGCACCTCGATGGACGTACCTGCCAAAAATCAGCCAATTTCGTTGAAAAACCAGTGATTTATGAATTTTTGTACTTTGAAACATCAAAAAATTGAGTTTTGGGTGAAAAACGCAAAATTACGTCAAGCGCAAAAAATGGCCTGGAGATACCACCCAGTCGGACCTTCATGCAAAAAATCAGCCAATTTCGTTGAAAAACCGCGGAGTACGGGCCCCGGAAAGACACATATATATATATATATGCGGACAGACGGACGCAAAAATGGGGTAACTGCTTAAGCTGGCCTTGGCCGCCCGCCGCTTCGGGCAGGGCGCCAGAGCTCCTTCGGCCTCCGGGCACGGGTGCTACGGCCCCTACGCTTCGCCTAGCATGCTTCGCATGCTAGGCTACGCTCCGGGGCCTCCGCACCCATGCCCTCCGGCCTCCGGAGCTCTGACTGCCCTGCCCTCCGCGGCAGGCGGCCTGCGGCCGCGCAAAAAACATCCAGTGACAAATTAATTCTAGGTGCAGAAAGGAATTGGAAAAATTGTTTGTTGCAGAAAGCGTGGAGCTTGAGGACTTGGAGGCAAACAATGCCAACGGACGCACCTTCAAGGTTCAACAGTCTTTCAAACCAATTTTTAGAAAACTTCCAAAGTTTGAAGCCTGGTGTTCATGACACGCGTTTTTTCCGTGACGGAATTCGACGCATTGATTTCATCCTTGCCTACACCATTGATGATGATGTGGAGGCCGAGGACAAGAAAGCCATCAAAAGGTTTCCCCACAGTTCCACTCGTAATATACATTGTAGTGTTGGCTTTTCGGGCATTTCGGGTATTTTATGTTATCGGCAAATGCAATGCAATGAAATGCAAATGAAAACACAAAATTAAAAAGGTAATTGTAGGCGTAGGCACAAAATAATTCTTGTACATGAATAGCTTGGAAACACCAAAATGATGCAGAAGGAACCGGGACTAATTGATTTAGGAAGGAATTCGAGGCGAACCTGGAGATGAGCGGATGGGATGAAAGCAATGCTCGCTACCCGTTGGAGCTAGAGACAGAGCCTCCTGAGGTTGGCCTCTACATGTATCTGTCATTTTTCACCCCAGGTTTTTGCCAGGAGTCACAAGATGGGAAGACGTATTTCGTGAAGATTCACGCGCCCTGGGAAACTCTCGCCTACAAGGCTGAAGAGCTCCGCATCAAAATGCCCATCAGAGTTGCACTCTCTTTCTTGCACCAAAATTAGCACTGCTTCATCAGCATTTTGTTGCTTTTGCAGGACGGCTGGGTATATTCACATAAATATTCAGTTCACATTACTTGCTTCAATTGGCTTTATCTTATTTAAACTTGACCTTTTGGCAGAGGTTGCTTCAGTTTCAGTTTTTTTGCAGAAAAATGATACTGAAAAAGATCCCATTCGCGGGGCCATAAATTGGATAACCAAACACCGATGGAACATCTTCGAGCTGAACAATTCCGAAATCCCTGAAGAGGAGGCCTACTTCACCGCACCCTTTTCCTCCGAGCAACAATCTCAGTATGTTTATTTCTTCCCATCTTAACACCCTTTTCCTTCCATACCATTGAAAGTCCGACAGTGGGATTTTGACAAATTTGCGAGAACCAGCAGAACCAACCAACACAGGCGGAACCTTTTAGCATCTTGATGAATGTCCTTGAAAAAACACTTTTAAATGCTGAATGAAATGGCAGGTTCATCATCCCGGCGGACAGGGAGAAGTTCTGGACGCCGAGCCAAAGGGCGCGCATGGTCTGGGACATCCTCATCCGCACCCACTACGACCGCACCAACCCCGGCCGCCTCGGCATCGCCCGCCTCCTCCGCACCTCCGCCTACATTGCCGCCTATCCCCTACACGAGGTCCTCCCCTTCCCCACAGCCTAGGCCTAGACTCCTGCCAGGCAGCTGCTGACACTGCCGCACCCCTTCTTTCCCGCCCCCGCCCTAGCCTCGGCACCACTTTGAAGCACTTGCTTCGCCGGCACCTTGTAAGCGCTGTAGCTCTGCACTCGCTTTTGCCCTCACCGCTTGCAGCTTTTCTAGTGTAGTCCAATTGTGCTTCTTGATGTCTAGCTGGGTAGGGTTACTGGAGGTTCAGCCTCCAACCCTGCCATGCGCACTCTCATTGCACACTGCCTGGTGTCTTCTGGCGCGCTGTGTTCTTTGGTTGGTAGCGGTTGGATTTCAGTGCTCTTTGCCCACGCCGCGAAGTCTGCTGGCCTGCTGCTGTCCCAGTCGAATCTACAATCGATTTAAGGTCTAGACTCAGTCGCACCCTAAACCAGCTATGCGGTGCACAACCATACTCACACACCTTTTACCTCTCTTTTCTAGGCTTCCTCATCAGACTGACCCTTTTTTCACGCTTTTACTTCTCTCTAGCGTCTTCTTTCTTTTCCTTCCATAATCCTTTGCCTGTACCCGTCTGATACTCAGGAGAAATGCTGAGAAAGACAGGTATGAAATGTGCAGAATGTTTTGAAGGGCTCAACGCGAGCTGAGGACGCCAAGGAGGCAGATCTGCAACGGGCTCGCGACGGGCGGAAGAACGACCGCCAGCTCCTGTACGAGAACTGGGCCAAGCCCTCCAACTTCTACAAGAACCAGCCCATGCACCTTATTACGCTCAGACCTCCTTGTTTTCACTTTTTTTCGGGACACCAGTTTTATCATCGTCTAAAACTGGATGAATCAATAAGCCGCCTAACGGCGGAATCAAAGGATAGAGAGAAAAAGACTGGGGCTGGAGAATGATGTGAGAAGATGAGTGGGAATGGGAATGTGTTCGGTGCGTGGTCCACCACTTCCACCAACCGTAGGACAAAGGGAAAAGTCAAAGGAGGGTAAAGAGGGCTTTGAGGTTGGCCGCAGGCACAGCCACAAGCAGTTGGGCCGTCTGAAGCTCGCCGATGAGCCAGTCGGCAAAGGCTGCCCAGGCTCGGCCCACCTCATCATCCAAAGGACGGCCTTGTGCTAGGGTCTGCGGTGTGAGAAGATGGGTGGGAATGGGAATGTGTTCGGTGCGTGGTCCACCACTTCCACCAAGCGTAGGACAAAGGAAAGTCAAAGGAGGGTAAAGAGGGCTTTGAGGTTGGCCGCAGGCACAGCCACAAGCAGTTGGGCCGTCTGAAGCTCGCCGATGAGCCAGTCGGCAAAGGCTGCCCAGGCTCGCCCCACCTCCTCCTCCAAAGGCCGGCCTTGTGCTGGGGTCAGGTCAGCGCAGCACAGCGCAGCGGTGTGAGAAGAGAGTTAGAAGGGGTAGAGAGAAAGAAGCCTGCCTTGTCATGGAAGAGGCCGGGATGAGCCAGGGCGGCAGCCACGAGACGCCGCTTCAGCGTCCGCAGCATGGCGCCGGAGAAGCGGAGGCCGAGCTGCATGTGCTGGGCGGCCAGGTCGCGGACCAGCTCCTCTCCTCCCCCGCCGCCTTCCCGGAGCAGGACGAGCAGTTGGCCGAAGAACTGGCACATGGCCTCCGCGTGGGCCTCTCCATTGGCTGGGCCTGGAAGGGGTAGAGAGAAAGAAGCCTGCCTTGTCATGGAAGAGGCCGGGATGAGCCAGGGCGGCAGCCACGAGACGCCGCTTCAGCGTCCGCAGCATGGCGCCGGAGAAGCGGAGGCCGAGCTGCATGTGCTGGGCGGCCAGGTCGCGGACCAGCTCCTCTCCTCCCCCGCCGCCTTCCCGGAGCAGGACGAGCAGTTGGCCGAAGAACTGGCACATGGCCTCCGCGTGGGCCTCTCCATTGGCTGGGCCTGGAAGGGGTAGAGAGAAAGAAGCCTGCCTTGTCATGGAAGAGGCCGGGATGAGCCAGGGCGGCAGCCACGAGACGCCGCTTCAGCGTCCGCAGCATGGCGCCGGAGAAGCGGAGGCCGAGCTGCATGTGCTGGGCGGCCAGGTCGCGGACCAGCTCCTCTCCTCCCCCGCCGCCTTCCCGGAGCAGGACGAGCAGTTGGCCGAAGAACTGGCACATGGCCTCCGCGTGGGCCTCTCCATTGGCTGGGCCTGGAAGGGGTAGAGAGAAGAAGCCTGCCTTGTCATGGAAGAGGCCGGGATGAGCCAGGGCGGCAGCCACGAGACGCCGCTTCAGCGTCCGCAGCATGGCGCCGGAGAAGCGGAGGCCGAGCTGCATGTGCTGGGCGGCCAGGTCGCGGACCAGCTCCTCTCCTCCCCCGCCGCCTTCCCGGAGCAGGACGAGCAGTTGGCCGAAGAACTGGCACATGGCCTCCGCGTGGGCCTCTCCATTGGCTGGGCCTGGAAGGGGTAGAGAGAAAGAAGCCTGCCTTGTCATGGAAGAGGCCGGGATGAGCCAGGGCGGCAGCCACGAGACGCCGCT
>JASANA010007048.1:0-16808 GCA_030248095.1 Ptycholaimellus sp. GST1_10
CAATTATGTACAAAACTAAAACTATTGCTGCAATTATAGCTTTTCACTAATACCCGCCATTAAAGATGTGCGAAAATATTTAGCGTCATTGGCCTAAAATAATGTTTACTGCTGCTTAAAATATGTCTCCACCTGTTGTTGGGTCCATGAGTTGACATGATCCTTGAAACTGATGGACCAGTTGATGTCGGCCGAATCATTTCGGCCTTCCACTGGTGGCAGATGGAAGTATTTCAGGCAAAAGGCGGCGCCGTAGCCAGGCGAATGCACTTCGTGAACCAGTCCCCGTGCCATTTGGTGAAACGCGAGCGAAAGCTTGCCACTAGGTTAATGCCGAGTCCAGGAAACTGCAACCTTTTTGTAGGTGGCTCATTTTAGACAACTAATTTCGAAAAAATAAAACAAAAAAATAATAATATTGATACGCCAAAAAAACTTGTGAGTGACATTCCCGATTTCTTGGCTTTGATTTGAATTCCAAATTCGATATCCGTTGAATTTGAACGATTGGATGCGAACCGATCCCTCGCTGTCGAAGTTGAAGTCCTGGCAGGTTTCCAGGGGCGGGACAGGGCCGCGCTCGGGCGGGTAGAAGTTGTCGCAGGCTGTGCAGTGGCGTAGGCTGATGGGGGAGCCGAAGTTGTGGACGTCCTCGACTCGCACCAGACTGCTCACCACTCCGTTGGTCCAAGGGAAACCGTTCGACGGAGAGTCCTCCAATCAGAGCTTAGTTATGGGGCAGAATGGGTGTGCCCAAAATAGGTGCAACCCCTCCGATAGGCTAGAATACGGAGCCGCCTACTGCTAGGCGCTGGAGGCCCCACAGGTGGACAGTGGAGCTGGACGCTGCCTGCAGCTGTTGGAGGCAAAGTGGAGAAGGATAGCTGATATTGATCATCAGATATGGCCATGGGTTTCCGTCAGGACCGTATTGGGAGGCTATCGCCACGTCTAGTTCGTCGTTGGCAAGACCTAAGCCGAGGGAGTACTGCAAAGTACAGGCTCTGCATGAATATATGAGTAGGCAGATAGTGAAGGCGTAATTAAACCTAGCCGAAAAAATGTATGTTTTCTCTATCTTCCATGAAAAATGACCTTTCCGAGCTGTTCGACGAGAATGTCCGAGCAGGTCTCCGCTGGAGTTATTTTTGGCAGCGGGCTTGCACACACGTCGCAGTAGGTCAAGTTGATGTCGTAGTCGTCCCGCCCGAAGTCCGATGAAATCCCCAGCACGATGGCTACAACTCCGTCTCGTGACAGCTCAACTGTGTCGCCCGGAGCGACCTAGGAGGTTATGCTGCAGCTGCTTAGCTGTTAGCAAAAGTAAGGGGGGAAGTGACGGGAGCCAGTGTTTCCGTGCTAAACTGAGCATCTAGATAGGTGGTTATGTTGACTGGGACGACGGGATCGGGGAAGGTGAGGTTCAGGGGTTGGAGGCTGAAGGATTGGACGCAGTGCGGCTGGCGGGTGCTGATCATGCGGAAGATGTTTGGCGGCGGATCGAAGGGGAAGACATGGGCGCGAAACTCCACAATGTCACTTTCCTCTCCTAGCACCAGTGGGTGCTGCAAGCGCCTCATCATTTTGTAGGATTTTTAAACTAAATCTCAAGATTTAATGCAAGCTATTAAAGAACGGTCAATCTTATGGGATTTTGATGGAGAGTGTGCTCTTTAGGCAACTGGTCAAACCCGTTCCCGTTGTTACTTGTTGAAGGAGAGGCTGACGCAATGGTTGGCTGACGACAGTGCTGGCTTTGAAATTGATAAGCGGTTATAAATGTCGTCATTGGCAAAAATTGATTATACCAGCAATGAAGCGATTATGAATATTGTGTGCATGACGAATGCCTAAAAATATAAGCTATTTATATTTTGCAAGGATATCGTAAATATATTTCTTCTAGCGTTAGCATAAATTCTATGTGAAAGAAAACTTTCGTAATTTAGCTGATCCTCCTCATCTTAAACAACACCCAAAAATATAAAAGCAGGCAATTCGAATTCGTGCTCCTTTATGGCCCTTTTTAGCTTCTGTCAAATTAATTTGGCCAAAAAAATTCGCAACATGTGCATTTTAAAAACAAGGTATTATCGGCTATCGCCAATAGATGCGCGGCCTTGTTTACCTTGTGACGCTTGGAATGAATAAAAAGCAAGTCAGCTCAATAAATGCTACAATGACAAACAAAAGTAAAATGCCACAAATTGATCTAGGTCTATTTTGGGTTTCTGAGGCATTTAAACGATAAACAGCAATCTAAATAATAATCAATAATTAATACAAGTAAAATTTAAATTTTCGAAATATTTTCGAATTTCAAGGTCTCCATTTTCGAGGTTTTTTAACCATAAATCAAGAACCAATCAAAATGGCGTCGATCCCACAAAAACGTCCCGAGCCACCACCCAGACGGACCTTCATGCAAAAAATCAGCCAATTTCATTGAGAAACCGAGGAGTATGGGCTGCGGTACCACAAACATATATATATGCGGACAGACGGACGAAAAATGGGGTAACTGTTAGAGCGGGCCTTGGCCGCCCGCCGCTCCGGGCAGGGCGCCAGAGCTCCTCCGGCCTCCGGGCATGGGTGCTACGGCCCCTACGCTTCGCCTAGCATGCTTCGCATGCTAGGCTACGCTCCGGGGCCTCCGCACCCATGCCCTACGGCCTCCGGAGCTCTGGCTGCCCTGCCCTTCGCGGCAGGCGGCCTGCGGCCGCGCAATAATCTTTAGCCCACAAAGTATTAAGCCCTCTGCTTAACATTTTCAGCTGCTCTTTGATTTTAAATTTCAGGCGGCCTTAGTGAATGCAAAATGTTGAATTGGCAAATTAAAGCAGCATCTGAACTTTTGTAAAAGAAACCGAAAATCAGCATAATCAGCAAACAAACCATGATTATCGTTTTGGACTCTTAGCCTGTGATCCAGCCCGTGAATGCGGAATGATCGTCTCTGGAAAATAGGTGAAACGCCTCAATTCCCCCTAAAGCTGGTGTCCAGTGCTATCGTCAATAGATGCTTAGCCGCTAGAGGTGTGTTACTCCAGACAGCTTCATACGTGGTTACAGAGTGATACGCCAGACTGCCTGAAATGATCCGCAACCAGACTCAATCTTTCATGATCCCTTTAAGACTAGGTGTACCATAGAAGGGAGACGGGGAACCCATAAAGTGGCGATGGACACGGTTCAACTCAAACTGTTTCTTGAAAATAGGTAAAAATTATGCGAAATGACCAAAAATTACATGACGAATTGATATTCTTTTAAAAAAGGCAGTGTTGAAGAATAAAAGCAAACAATGTAAAAGTTTTCCTTGTCAATCATCAAAACTTCAACTGAAAGCCATACAGCTATATATATATATATTGTATTTATAGAAAAATATATCTTGTGTATAAAGCTTTCTGAGTTCAGGATTTGCACATATAGGTAAAAATACACAAAGTTTCAGAAAAATAATTCCATTTGGCGTCAATGATAATTGTTGTTTATCGAATCTTTTTATCGATAATTCTTGTGGTTCCACGACGTTTCATCACCGCGACGTTTCATCACTGTGACGTTTCATCTAAACGACGTTTCATCACCGAATTGTAATTAACGACTATGCTATGCTATGCTATGCCACGCATTGAGAAGTATGGCTGCCTTGTTTTTTTCGCATTTTTAAAAATATGACATTCTAAAGCAGATACACATAATAACGCTCGAAATTCACTCAAACATAGTTTCGTTTAATCGCTCCAAGCCAGGGTCACAATGACCACTACAAAACGTTTTCTCGCCACCGCCTAAAATAAACAACATCTTTGGCATATTTATTTTAACTGCGAACCTTTCCCAGCAATGACATTTCGTTTGGGCTAAGGATTTCATGGCTGAAATCCGTCAATGCCGCTTTTTTTAAGCTGAGCAAAGATCTGCGCTCAAGCAGCACCTCTCCTTCCAGCTCGCGTTTTTCCTAAAATCATTCTTTTTTAATATATTTCTATTTTTGACTAGACGTTTACTGATGTTTTAAAAATTTAAATTTAAAAAATTTAAAATTTTTTAGATTTTTGGCGGAAAGCTAGATTAGTAGTCGAGGGGGCAAATCGAAAGGTGAATCAGGTTCAAATCGATTTGACAAGGACAAAAACAATCCCAACCTTGTGCGAAATTCGTAAAACTGCATCCGATATCAGGCAAATCAGCGCAGCCTCAGCTAAATTTCTGTCCAGTCTTAGCTTCACTCTGCCATCCGCGTGGACGTCCAACAGACGACTCTGGAAATCACTGAAATTTCTGTAAGCCCGGAGAAAGGCCAGAGATTGTACATCGCTGAGGCAAAGCTTCGCAGATGCCGAGGCTGCATGGATCCGCTGAAACGCCTGCAGAGAGCTGGATCGCCACTGCACCTCCCTCGCTTCGCGCTGTCTCAAGGTTTTTCAGGCCGGTTTATTCAGTCTCCTTAGTATTTTTGATCCAAGCCTCTAAGGAAGATATAAATCGAAAACTAAATTTTGTTGATAACATCGATCTATTTTTGAAAAAAAATTTACTGCAGTCTATTTTTTCTACATATTTGATGCATTAGATATCAATCCTACTTTTGAGACAGTTCTTTTGTTGCAAAAAATGAAAAGAGCAACAGATGGCCATCTTGACTGGGCTGATTTTGGTAGGGCAGGTGAGCGAATGCAATCTCGGCGTCAGCCAGCAACGTAGCCTCTTCACCCAATGTGACAAAGCTGGGTTCTTGGCAGATGCCAGCTTGCACTGCTGTCAGCAGGTCCACAGGCCACCTTTGAGTACGAGTTGTTGATATCATGGCTGAGAGAGGTTTGCAAACAGTTCTGGTTGACGGACGCGAAGGATGCTTTTGGAGGAACTGCTGAGAGATCGCCTGCTGTGAAACCAGAATGCGGCCATCATTTTTTGGGCAAATTATTGTTTGATGTTTCACGGCTGTGGGAGATTCTTGGGTGGGCCCTGAATCAGGGCAAACAGCTTAACGTAAGCCAAAAGAATTTGGGTTATTTTCCAAAAATAACTGTGCCTTCTGCTTTATGTATGCTCACTTGTCGAGAGTTATAATTTTTTTAAATTTCAACCTATTGACCATGTTTCCAGCCACATCTATAAGAATGTTTGCCCTTCAAAGGGGAAAAATTCGCCAATTGCTTGAAACCAAATGAATTGAAACTGTGAGTTTTTATTCTCGGCCGCTAGCTTTGGAAGCCTTGGAGCTCCCCTCCGCTACCGACACGAACACAGGTGACAAATAGTGCGTGCAGAACGCCAGGAATCCAGAACAGCAGGGTCAGAGCCGCGCTCAAGTACAGCTGACGCTTGTCAGAGCAGGCAATGTTGACGTAGACCGCCAATGGCTGCAAAATTCCAGCCTTTTCTTTCCAGGGTCCTGGGTTATGGCCTATGGCACTGGGAGAAGAATGCAGAGTAGAATAAGCCAGCAGTGTAGTTGTGGCTCTTCTGTTTCCGTTTGTCTGGGCATTTCCGAGCCACGATTATTGTGGTGCCTGGAGAGGCAGGTAGGTGCAATACCTACTTTGAGAAGACTTACTCAACGAATGCGCGTGAAATTGCTACAATCGTATTTTTAGACTCGAAAAAAGAGAATTTCTGTAAAGTTAGGAAATATATTGCAAATATTAGGATTCTTTAACAGTGAGTTTTTTGTATGGACTGCAAACTTATTTAGATGTTGAAAAATACTTCATATTAGGTGGGAAATAACAACATATTTAAAATGTCAAAAATCTGATCAGCCCAAAGGAAACAATCGTCGTATTGTTAGACATTTTACTGCGCCTTACACGGTTGGGCTTAGACCAATGTTTCCTGGTCACTTCATTTTTTTGCGTTGCATAAATATGCCACACCGATTAGCCAGCCCTTGTTGTGCAGTAACAAATGGAATTAATTCTGCGATATTTGAGCAAGGACAGAGAGCTTCAAGACCTAGAGAAACATGGGCCTGTCGTATAGCATTCTAGCCCTCACGCTTTCATGGAGACGACGCAGCTGATCTCCTGTCACAAATCCACCTCCGACGTCTTCTGTGAAGGGAATAGTCTTCATTATTGACCCCTCTAGGTGATGGGACTGTAACCAGAGCTGAGCAGGAACATGTCCCGCTTTGCTTTGCCTGCCGCTGGTGCCTTCAAAATTCTCCAGATATTATTAAAGGTAGGGAGAGGACCAAAAGAGCCAAGATATTTAGCAGAACTCCTATTTTTTCAATCCCTGCACCATTACTACTGACAGGTTGTGGTTTGGCGACTTAAAAAAACAAAAATTAAATATAAGAAAATAAAAATTAATTTTTAATTCGCGTTGAATAAATATGATAGGCTCATGAATATGAACCTTAGCCGGGGCCGCGGGTTTGTTGAGCGCTGCAAAGCAACTGGCCAAACAGAGAGCAAGAATGAAGAGGAGTGGGACTTTCATGTTGGCTAGAAGGGTATGGATGCGAAGATGGCGATAGGTGATGATGATGGCGATGATGATTGGTGCTTTATGGCCAAGGTTGGCATGGCTGTCTTGAATGGAATGTGCTTGATTTGTATGCACATCACAGCAGACTTTTCAGGCATCCCCTGATTGAAAGCGCTCGAATAGATGGCATAGATGAACTGGTCTCAAGATGAGGAACTGAGCTTGTGCATTTCATGCCTCTGCTGAACCATTGTCTTTCATGTTTGCTCTTAGAGTCTGCCCAATGACATGAAACATTCTGGTGAGCTTTTAAATGTTGAAAGCCCGCTTCAGCCTCATCATCAGCGATAGGTGATCAGTCAGACACTGTGAGAAGGGCAGAGGGCAATAGGTTTGGGATAGGGTTGGGATAGGTATAGGGGTTGTGGTTGGGAATAGGGGCTTAGAAGCAGGTGGCGAGGTCCTTGAGGGCCTCGGCGACCTCGGGGCCCTTCTCAGCGGCCAGCTCCTTGTAGGTGATGAACTTGTCTCCGCAGCTGCAATTCTCATTCTCCCTCCCAGCTCCCAGAGGAAAGAAGAAGTGAGACGGCTTGGCAGCATCCATGGCAGCACCATGCTTCAGCTCCTTGATGGCAGCCACGGCATCCTTCCTCGCGGCCCGGCAGATCTTGGCGTCCTCCACCAGGTTGTTGAAGGCCTCCTTCGCCGCCTCCTTCACCGCCGCCGCGTCCACCTTACCCTTCACGCACTCCATCGAGCTCTTGGCCTGCAAACCGCCTTTCACTCCCCGCCCCAATCTCCTAGGCCATCCTCAACTACTAGCCTGGTCCACGAGTCCCTTGAGGGCGGCGATTTTGTCCTCCTATCAGGCAGCCTTGAAGTCCTCGAAGCGGTCCAGCAGCTCACCGCAGAGGCCGCTGAAGAAGTCCTTCGTCTTCTTCCAGGCATCCTTCAGGAAACGCTTCTCCAGCGTCTTGGACTCCACGGCCATGCCCTGAGGGTGGAGGGGGCATAGGAGAGTGGCTTAGGAGAAAGCCTCTGACTGGCATACGAGGCCGAGGATGAGGAGGAGGGCGAGGGTGAAGCGCATGGTTGGATGGAGGCCGGCTGGGGGAGTTGCTTGGATTGGCTCTGGCTGCTTTTGATGATGCTTCCAGTCACAGAGCTCTCTTTTATACACTCTTTCTCTACTGCACCTGTTCCTCCAGTACACGCCACCTGCTTGTTTCTCCCAATAGCGCTGTCATCGTATCTTCCTGCGCTCCCCGAGACACCGCCAGCCTGTAAGATGGAAGCATATCTGGCCGTCTTTCAGACCCATCTAGGCCAGCTGCCTTTAGATAGTGACAGGTGCCCGTTGTCAACTACTCTTTGCTTCCCACCGAAAATCCAATCAAGGTAAAGGGACATCTCGGTACTGAGGATAACTCGGTACTGAGAAAACTCGGAACCAAGAGAAACTTGGTACCAAAGTATGATTTGGTACCATAAAAAGTGAACTTAAACTGGGACTTTCTTTTATGGCTAATTTAACCTTAACATAACAAGATGAGCATATTAAAAGCAATAATGCCAACCTAACCTAAGCCTAAGCCTAAGCCTAAGTACATTAAAAAATGCGAACATATTTTCTGATGAATATCCTTATTTTTATTACTGCATACCTTACATAAAGAAGAAATGAGAAGTTCAGGTTGCTACCTATTGTCATTTTTTTACTGAACCATTATTGGAGAGTTTGTTTAGGTCAGATTATAAGGGGCGGCAGTTCACCTCATGGGTTCAGCCACTTTGTGCAAATGAACCCCATGTTATACTAGTTCACCATGTTAAGCCTTAGTACCGTGGGGGGGGGTGATTTATGCGTACACCTAACTCAATCAACTACAACTCAAGAACTACTCAATATTTTTTGACGAAAATTATCACAAGTTGCTTCTATATGTCCACTATATTGTGTTAAATTTTTGTGCCAAACGGATTCAATGTCGTCGATTTATGACATTTTTGCTAACATGAGTCATCGTACTCATTGCCCATAATGATTAATATTGACCTAAAAAATTGATTTTTTTCTAATTAAAAGGAAATATCACCACCTACATCGAACAAACGCCAAAAACGTTTTGGCCATTTTTTTGATGCTTTAAGATTGTAGAATAGTCAAAATCATGAACATATTTAAATTATTTTCCCATAAAAGGTTTGTTCTGCAAAGTGGGCAGCAGTAAAAGGACTCATGTTAGCAAAAATGTCATAAATCAACGACATTGAATCCGTTTGGCACAAAAATTTAACACAATATAGTGGACATATAGAAGCAACTTGTGATAAATTTTCGTCAAAAAATATTGAGTAGTTCTTGAGTTGTAGTTGATTGAATTAGGTGTACGCATAAATCACCCCCCCACGGTATCAGCAGATCAATTGGTACCGAGATGTCCTTGGTACCGAGTTATCCTCAGTACCAAGTTATCCTCAGTACCGAGCTGTCCATGTACCGAGTTATCCTCAGTACCGAGCTATCCCATACCGAGTTGTCCTAGAATCCCAATCAAAAATACCAAGGGGTATTGATGCACTATACTTAAATCAAGTGTAGGAAATAGTGGAATATTTCAGATATCACAATTCATTGGGGTTCAGTTCTAGCTGATTCACTCGAGCAATTGATCTTGTAAAAACGTGCTGCCAAAAAAACCATCTAATGTTGCCATTCATCTCCAAGACATCTCAATGTTTTTCAAAAGTTGCGTTGATTCAAGCAATTTTTGAGTTTAAGCAAATTGGAGAATTTGTTCGATAAATTGTCATCCTACGCAATTTTTTGTGTAATGAAACCTTAACTGCGACTATACCTTAACTGTAAATTTACTGCGAGGTCATCAAAGCCACCGCCGTCATTTAGATGCTATATTCAAATGCTGCAGTTTTTCTTAAAAAATAAAGTTTTCTTCAAACTTAGCTTTTATGAGAAAGCGGGTACCGCCTCTCGAAGAACATCGAACAGAGATGAGTTTGATTTTCATGGCCAGAGGTAGCACAAAAAAAGGCAAATTTGCCTAAACCACGTCAATACGTATTACTGAAATTGTGAATCTCCGCTTCAGTGTGTTTTGTCTCTTAGCTGATCTCATTATAATGCTTGCAATCAATATAGCTTGGGCATCAAGGTGATGAAATTTATTGGATTCATATTATCATGAAACTACCTTGGGCTATAAGGCAATGAAATTAAAGTTGACTCTTATTGTGAAATTATACTTACAAAATTTTGAACCTCTAAAGAGCTAAGAGAGCCCAGAAAATTTTTACCATTAATATTGTAATTTTATGACAGGTTAAAGTAAAGCTTGAAAAACTTTAAATAATTTGCATTGATGCTTTGCGTTAAAATTTTCATCAATGTTGGCAGCAAAAGAAAAGGCTGGGAAAACTAATAAACTTAGTTTTTCAAAATAATATTTTTTCATTGTAATGCATATTGTTTTTCTCAATATTAACCAATATTTAGTTTTCATTTTTAGCTCTATCTGAGCAATCATCCTACCCCACCACCAACCAGGTGTCCAAAATTTTCTGGGCTCCCTAGCCCCTTAAGGGGTTAAAAATTTTGAAAGTAAAATTTCAAAAAAAGAGTAAACTTAAATTTAATTGCCTTATAGCCGAAGGTAGTTTAAAAAAAATATAAATCTAAAAAATTTCATCACCTAAACGCCAAAGCTAAACGAATTGAAAGCATTAAAAGGAAATAGGCAAAGGGAGAAAACAAACTAAGGGGAGAATTCACAATTTCAGTAATTCCACCCACTTTGAAAACCCAAGGGCCAAAAAACCACCTAAGGCCCAATATTTAAATGCATTAAGATTAAGTTTATGATGAGCTGCTTGTACACCATGGCCTGGTAGAAGCCCATGATGACAAGGTGGAAGCAAATGGACACCATATTCGTAATGTACGTCCAAAATTACCTATATGGTGCAGAGTTTGAGGCAAAAAATATTTAAGAATGCCCCAAGACGAAGTTGATGATGAGCTGCTTGTACACCATGGCCTGGTAGAAGCCCATGATGACAAGGTGGAAGCAAATGGACTCCAGATTCGTAATGTATGGCCAAAATTTCCTATATGGTGCAGAGTTCGAGGCAAAAAATCCTTAAGAATGCCCCAAGACGAAGTTGATGATGAGCTGCTTGTACACCATGGCCTGGTAGAAGCCCATGATGACAAGGTGGAAGCAAATGGACACCAGATTCGTAATGTACACCCAAAATTTCCTATATGGTGCAGAGTTCGAGGCAAAAATACTTAAGACTGCCCCAAGACGAAGTTGATGATGAGCTGCTTGTAGACCATGGCCTGATAGAAGCCCATGATGACAAGTTGGAAGCCAATGGACACTATATTTGTAATATATGCCCAAAATTACCTACATATTGTGGAGTTTGAGGAAAAAAACCTTTAAAAATGACTCAAGACGAAGTTGATGATGAGCTGCGTGTACACCATGGCCTGGTAGAAGCCCATGATGACAAGGTGGAAGCAAATGGACACCAGATTCGTAATGCACACCCAAAATTACATTTATGGTGCAGATTTTGAGGCCAAAAAAATCCGTAAGAATGCCCCAAGATGAAGTTGATGATGAACTGCTTGTACACCACGTCCTTGTAGATGCCCAAGATGACAAGGTGGAAGCAAATGAACAAAATTTTCGTAATCTACGCCCAAAATTACCTACATGGTGATGTTATTGAGGCCAAAAACCCTTAAGAATGCCCCAAGACGAAGTTGATGATGAGCTGCTTGTACACCATGGCCTGGTAGAAGCCCATGATGACAAGGTGGAAGCAAATGGACACAATATTCGTAATCTACGCCCAAAATTACCTATATGGTGCTGTTATTGAGGCCTAAAACCCTTAAGAATGCCCCAAGACGAAGTTGATGATGATCTGCTTGTACACCATGGCCTGGTAGAAGCCCATGATGACAAGGTGGAAGCAAATGGACACCAGATTCGTAATATATGTCCAAAAATACCTACATGGTGCAGAGTTTGAGGCAAAAAACCCTTAAGAATGTCCCAAGACGAAGTTGATGATGAGCTGTTTGTACACCATGGCCTGGTAGAAGCCCATGATGACAAGGTGGAAGCAAATGGACACCAGATTCGTAATCTATGCCCGAAATAACCTATATGGTGCAGTTATTGAGGCCTAAAACCATTGAGAATGTCCCAGGATAAAGTTGATGATGATCTGCTTGCACACCATAGCCTGGTAGAAGCCCATGATGACAAGGTGGAAGCAAATGGACAACGATTCGTAATCTACCCCCAAAATTACCTATATGGGGCTGTCATTGAGGCAGAAAACCCTTCCGAATGCCCCAAGACGAAGTTGATGATGATCTGCTTGCACACCATGGCCTGGTAGAAGCCCATGATGACAAGGTGGAAGCAAATGGACACAAGATTCGTAATCTACCCCCAAAATTACCTATATGGTGCAGAGTTTGAGGCCAAAAACCCAGATGAATTTTATAAGAATCCCGCAAGACGAAGTTAATGATGAGCTGCTTGTACACCATGGCCTGGTAGAAGCCCATGATGTCAAGTTGGAAGCCAATGAACATCAAATTCGTAATCTATGCTCAAAATTACCTATAGGTGCCTAAAATAAACCAACCACAACCAAAAAAAAACAAATATTACCTACATGGTGCAGAGTTTGAGGCCAAAAACCCTTAAGCCTGCCCCAAGATGAACTTGATGATGAGCTGCTTGTACACCATGGCCTGATAGAAGCCCATGATGACAAGCTGGAAGCCTATGGACAGCAGATTCGTAATCTATGTCAAAAATTACCTATATGGTGCATATTTTGAGGCAAAAAAACCAAGACAAATAATGCCCCAAGACAAAGTTGATGATGAGCTGCTTGTACACCACGGACTGGTAGAAGCCCATGATGGCAAGGTGGAAGCAAATGGACACAAGATTCGTAATCTATGCCCAAAATTACCTACATGGTGCTGTTTTTAAGGCCAAAAACCCTCAAGAATGCCCCAATACGAAGTTGTTGATGAGCTGCTTGTACACCATGGCCTGGTAGAAACCCATGATGACAAGGTGGAAGCAAAGGACACAAGATCCGTAATCTTAGCCCATAATTACCTATATGGTGCAGTATTTGAGGCCAAACACCCTTAAGAATGCCACAGGATGAAGTTGTTGATGAGCTGCTTGTACACCATGACCTGAAAAAAGCCCGTGATGACAAGTTGGAAGCCAATGGACACAAGATCCGTAATCTTTGCCCAAAATTACCTATATGATGCATTTTTTAAGGCTAAAAAACCTCAAGAATGCCCAAGATGAAGTTGATGATGAGCTGCTTGTACACCATGGCCTGGCAGAAACCCATGATGACAAGGTGGAAGCAAAAAGACAAGATTCTTAATCTATGCCCAAAATTACCTATATGGTGCAGTTTTTGAGGCCAAAAACCCTTAAGAATGCCCCAAGATGAAGTTGATGATGAGCTGCTTGTACACCATGGTTTGGTAGAAGCCCGTGATGACAAGTTGGAAGCCAATGGACACAAGATCCATAATCTTCGCCCAAAATTACCTATATGGTGCAGTTTTTGAGGCCAAAATCCCTTAAGAATGCCACAGGATGAAGTTGTTGATGAGCTGCTTGTACACCATGACTTGAAACAAGCCCGTGATGACAAGTTGGAAGCCAATGGAAACAAGATCCGTAATCTTTGCCCAAAATTACCTATATGATGCATTTTTGAGGCTAAAAAACCTTAAGAATGCCCAAGATGAAGTTGATGATGAGCTGCTTGTACACTATGGCCTGGTAGAAGCCCATGATGACAAGGTGGAAGCAAATAGACATAAGATTCGTAATCAATGCCCAAAATTACCTATATGGTGCAGTTTTTGAGGCCAAAATCCCTTAAGAATGCCACAGGATGAAGTTGTTGATGAGCTGCTTGTACACCATGACCTGAAAAAAGCCCGTGATGACAAGTTGGAAGCCAATGGACACAAGATCCGTAATCTTCGCCCATAATTACCTATATGGTGCAGTTTTTGAGGCCAAAAACCCTTAAGAATGCCCCAAGATGAAGTTGATGATGAGCTGCTTGTACACTATGGCCTGGTAGAAGCCCATGATGACAAGGTGGAAGCAAATAGATATAAGATTCGTAATCAATGCCCAAAATTACCTATATGGTGCAGTTTTTGAGGCCAAAAACTATAAAGAATGCCCCAAGATGAAGTTGATGATGAGCTGCTTGTACACCATGGCCTGACAGAAACCCATGATGACAAGGTGGAAGCAAAAAGACAAGATTCTTAATCTATGCCCAAAATTACCTATATGGTGCGTTGGTCGCTTGTCTGCAACCACACCTGGCACTACAACGGAGTTTGTGATTCCCAACTGAGCTGAGGGAGAGCACAAAGCCATTCTAGTGAGAGCTGGGTTGACGCTTGTTCGCAACCACAGCTGGCACTATAACAGTCTCTGGGCTGTACAGGGTAGATTGATGTCGGAGTTGATGAAGAATGGAGATTTCTCCTTCCTTTTATGCTAAGAACTAGCAGCTCCAAGACACAACAGTTAATCATCCATGCTGGGAACTTAACTGTTTTGATTACTCTTGTTCCCATGCACTTTTCTAGCTGTTTGGGTTATGTCGTTTCCCTGAACGCTTGAGAAATGCTGATTACGTGTTTTTTATTTCGCTCAGCTTATTAGCTAAGTGAATCAACAACGGCGAAGTTTCATTTCATTTTTCCTTAATGAGTGAACACAGATGGCACAAATCGATTGAAATGAGCTTGCTGTGCTTAAGACATGTCTTTGAAACATCAGAGAGAGGCTTAACTCTTCTCTAGCATTGCCTTACTGGCCAGCGTTTTTCGCTAAGGATTAACAGAAACGTTTGTTTTTTGAACGATCGGTTTTAATTTTAATTTAAATATATTTTCATATATGAGACTGGGTTTTTGAACTGATATCAAGGCTGGTGGCAGCATTTTTGGCTAAGAATAGGTTTTGAAACCTCAACGAGAAGGCTAGTGGTAGGATTTTTGGTAAATTTTCCATTGAGGGGGGTTTGCGCTGCAGCAACTGCTGCCTTGATATATCTGCCTTTTTACTTTTGACCAAGGTTTTTATCATGACTAATTCCTGACCTAGATTGGAATAGAGCGGTAGAAATTGGCTTTTATGGTGGGGGGTAAAGCATCAGAGGCATGAGTGTCTAGGACGCGTAACGCGCACACTCTTAGATAGGTCACGTGGCTCCCCTCTGTCCTATGCAATTCGACTCATAGTAGAAGTAGACACTGATAATTATTTGCTTGCATCTTAACGGCGCAAGATTATTTTCTTCCGATGTTCTCCTGCTTTTCTGGAAGGAAAACGTAGCGTTAAAGATTAAGGTTGGTTGATAGGAGGCTTGCTGCCTGTATATTTATATTTTTTTCCAACCCGTGCTGGCAAGTATTCCTAGCGTTTCAGAAATCGACTGTTTTGACTTCTGTCCTCCTTTCGTTATTGACTTGAAGCATTTTTATTGCAAGGCAGGCTAATTTTGAAGCGAGCCGTGCATCTTTTTACCGTTATTTTGAGTCTCTCTTTCTCTCTCTCAACTCACCGAAACCAAAACTGCCCCCCCACTATGTCAACGTGCACACAGAGAGCTTACTTTGCCGGCTTGCATGTGCGCTACTCATAGTGTCTTGAATTCACTCATCAGCCTCCTCCAAATATTCCTCAGCCTCCTCCCCCTCCTCTTCATGGCAGTCCCAAGGGTCGATAGTGACACCTTCTGCCGCTTCCTCTTCCTCTTCTTCAGGCTCAGGCTCTGTCTCCATCAGGAAACTCACCTGCCGCTGGAAGCGCACTTTATTCCCTCCTCCTCTTGGTTGGGAGGTTTGAGGCCGCTGCCCCCTGCTTTGCTGCTGTCCTCTGGTCAATGGGCGCCGTCCTGCTGAGCTTCTGCCACCCAGCATGCTTTGCGAGCGTTCTTGGTATCGGGGGGTGAATGACATGACCCTAGGCACAAATTTGGAGCAAGATTCATCAGTTTCACCCTTCACCATTGTCACGAAATCTTTCAAAGCCCAGCAGTTGGTCGGCATATGACCCTTTCTTTGACACCAGAAACAGATTTTAGCTTCCAAGACAGGGGTATTTGAGCAGTTCCTTGTAGGGTTTGTGGATGTAGCGGTAGGCTTGCTTTGCCCCCAGACTCTTTGAGACCATCGGCCTCTTCATCTGCCTCTCCCTTGCTCTAGCACAAGGGATTCTGCTCCTTCTTCTGGCTGAGCATCTAAGTCCTGCTGGCCAAAGACGAAGCCAAGCTGATTGACTGATTGTTGGGTGCCGAACATATCTTCACTCCTCTTTGCTGCCACTGCACAATCGGCCACTGTGGCTGGGGCTGACCCACTGTTCAAAAGTGCAAATCAATGTTCATGTCGTAGGCCTCCTAGGAAAAATTGCCTTAGCAATAATTCCTGCGTGTCTGCCAGGAAAGTTCCGCTGACTGGAAAATGCTGTTTGACAACTTTTTGGAGTCTGGCTAGGAAAGCCATGACCTTTTCTCCGGGCTGCTGGACGATGCCTTCGCAGACTGATATTCGGTTTACTTCCAGAGAACTGTCGAAAGTTGCTACTAAGGTTCTCCTTATCACGTCATAGCTCAGCTTTCCTCGATCATTGTCTGGCAGGCCTCTGTAGGCATCCAACGCAGGTCCCTCCAAATAGGGGACAATGAGAGTGTGCCAGGTATCCTGGTTTTGGCCTTTTGCGCATGCAATTTCTGCAAAACGGGTCAGCCATTGCATGGCATTTCCATCACCTTCGTAGGTTTTGAGGCCCATCAGGTGATATTGAGGGGGCATGCGGCCTGGGAGATCATTGGTATCAGTCCCAAATTCAGTCATTTCAGTCTTTGCGGACTTCAGCTTGCTTCGGCGTACAGCCTGAAGGCGAGGCGGGGAAGAGGGAGAAGGGGAAGAAGGAAGAGAGGAGGGGACGGAGAGAGGGGAGGGAGAGGGGAGAGTGACCTTTACGTGGCTTGGAGTTCCTAGAGCTAGTCTCAAACCCAACGACAGAGCCAGTTTGCAAGGGGCTCTCACTACCCTATACTGGATGTTGCTGCACTAGGGTGAGGACTAGGCCTAGTCGATCAAAACCAATTGTAAGGATCTGTAGTGTGGTTACATGGGCAGGATGGCAGGAGGTTTACCATGAGGAAGCAAGAGAATAGACTGATCTCAGAGCAAGATCTAAGGTGCAGGAGCTGCCATGTTACGGCTATGCTCC
>JASANA010007050.1:0-37166 GCA_030248095.1 Ptycholaimellus sp. GST1_10
TTGGGAGGTTGAGTGGAGGGTGAGAGAGAAAGGAGGAAGGAACCGTGTCATTGTCGGTGGTGGAGACGATGATGTCGACGCCCTTCTTGGCGATGCGGTCACCGATGCTGCCCAGACCATTCACTGCCGTGTTCCCCAGGCTGCCGCACTTGGCCTCACAACTGGCGCCGCAGAGAGTGGTGCCTGGAAAGCGATATTTGATGAAAGTGGGTCAATTGATTGGGAGGGGCAACTGTTGTAGTGGCAGCAGGGCTCCTGGATGGTCACGATGCCGCATAGGAAGTCCTCCGAGCAGAAGGCCTTGAGGAAGCTGTCCCCTTTTCCCATGCAGGAGTGGAATGCATAGCCCTCGAACCGAGCATCCCTTCCGCCGGGGCAGCTGAAATTGAATCTCAATTTATTCTATGCAATCTGGCTGTAATCTCTGAAACATCATTCATCCATTCATTCATCCAGACACAGTCATGAACACAGAGACTAGAGATTTGCACCGCTCTTCTGGCAGGTGTAGAGAGAATAGGCGGGTTTCGGGGCGACGCACACAGCCAGAATGGCCATACCTACGATCACCGCCAGGCGCACCATCATTCACACTCACTCGCACTCCAATCAGATGGCAGGGCTAGAGAAACGGCTGTGCTAGGGAAGTGAGGGCGAGTGTGGCCTTTCACCAGGCCTTGGTGCAAGAGGCGAATGTGCATGTCTTGGAATGGCTGGCGCAGATTGAGACGATTGAAACTACGGTAGCATAAAAAAGCGCTGTCACGAGTGATTCTATCCTATCACGCCACTTACGACCTGTGCGTTAGCCAACAAAACTGAAGACATTTGGGAATGTATTACAAACAACATTGCTCCCCAAAACATTCCATGCGCATCCTTCGCCTGGGCAGCTGCATAGATGTCTGTTCCGAGGGCATTCAACCATGCCACAACTGCTTCCTGTTTTTTGCCGCTACAAAACAAATCGAGCGCTGCCAGCCAATGATGCCATTTATCGCAAAGACTATTCCAGTTAGTTTTTGAAATAGTTTGAGGCAATGGATAGTTTGCTAAAATTAATTAGAGGCATGTCTGCGTGACTTTGTGGAGGACAGTGACTGTGCGAATACAACAGATAACAATGGCGATGGCGAGTTTGAGCTGAGCAATGGCGATACGCAGCATTGCTGGGTTTCAAATCTTTGGCCACCTCTAATGGAAATGGCCTGCCCTATCGAACACCACCATCGCCATCGCCGTGCCCCAAAAAGCCGCTTCCCTATTCTAGCTGAAATGGATGGAAATGTTCTACCGCCAGATCAGATGGATCAGGTCCCCATTCATTATGTTCAGTTAGCTATTTTCACTCTCCTCTTTTCTCACTTAAGTAAAAATCAAAGTAAATAGTTTGTTGGTAATGGAAAGCATGTTGCAGAGATGTCGATCATATCTTCCAGACTGATGAAGGTGGGCTGAAGTTCCTTGCACGCTTTGGCTTCATCAGCAACAAGATGCCCTGCGACTTCTCAAGGCCTCCAAGTGCCACCATCCACTGGAACCACATCTGCACCATCATCAAGGGCTACCCAGAATATGATAACAAGCTGGCTCCACGAGATGAAAATGAAGATCCAAACAGACCAGCAGCAGAAGAAGCACCAGTAGAAGCACCAGAAGGAGCAGCAGGAGGAGCAGCAGACTGGCAAGAGGCTGAAGAACAAGATGAAGCAGATGTCAGACCTGCTGGTGGTGGCCCCATAAGGAACATGGGTGGGCGTCCGCGGGGTCAAGAACGTGCAGCAGCAGCAGCAGCAGGCCAGGCACACCGCTACACCTGGAGAAACAAACCAACCCATCAGCTGGTGTGGAGATGCAAAACCTGCTACCAACCTCCAGTGCCCGACACTGCAAGAACCTGGACCTACCGCTCTCTCTACTGGGGCTCCTTTTTCGGCATCACCCAACTAGAAGCAAAGACACTGCTAACACTCCTCTACCACTGGAGCTACCACCCAGAAATGAATTTACAAAACATTGCCACAGAGGTAGCAGTACGCAGACAAACAGTAGCAGCGTGGTACAACATATTTCGGGACATCACCCGGTTCTGGGCAGTGGATAATGTTCCTCGGCGTCGCATAGGTGGCCCTGGACGTGTAGTAGTAAGCTTCGCAATACTAATGCTGCCTCATGCGAACCCAATTATTATTATCTTTTAAGGAGATCGATGAGAGTAAACTCTTCCATGCCAAACACAACCGTGGCCAGAACCTCCAAGTACAACATACCTGGGTGTTTGGAATGTACGAACGTAATACCCGCCATGTGATTTTCATACCTGTCAAGCACCAAGATGCGGATACTCTTTTACCTCTGCTGCAGCAGTGGGTGGAGCCGCAGACACGAATCATCTCTGACCAATGGTTCATTTAAATTTTAAGCGATTCCATCTACCATTTCGCTTTTCAGGGGCGCCTATTGGAACATTCAGAATCTTCAAAACCAATATGATCACCATTGGGTCAACCATCGCCTCCATTTCCGCGACCCACATGACCCAACAATCCATACGAACAACATTGGTTATCCCCCCCCCCTCACTCTGCCCCCCTCCCCCCCAAGATCCCCCCCCTGCCAGATTAACCCCCCCAAAATGTTTTTATTTCCAGAAGGAGCTTGGAAACAACTGAGAGATACACTGAGGAACATGAGAGACCCCAATGGAGACCTGCTACCTGGCTACCTCTACAACTATATGTTCCGTCGGTTCCATGGCGAGAAAAAGGGGAGAGTTATTTTCATTGAAATGCTTAAGCTAATCAGGCATTATTGGACACATCCAACTGCTTGGGTGATGCCATTCATGCCTAATAAATGCATAACCACAGTCATAATGAACACAGACCAGCTGCGAAACAAATTGGGCTTGGGGGGGAGAAACCCTGGGGGGGGGGGAGACACTTTGGGCGGGAAGAACCCTTAGGGGGGGAGAGAACCTTGGGGGGGGGACGCCCATCAGCCATTTTAGTTGGGTAGGTGAAAAGGTGCAATGCAATGGAAAGAAATCGGTTGTAAGAGGGCAGTAGGGGGGATGCAATCCAATGATTGAGCTGGCTGACGGGAGGTAGGGCCAATGCAGGTCCAATGATATCTCAAAAATTCCACTTACCCACCATTGGTAACAATCACCGAAATCCTTACAACTAAGTGAATGAAGGCTGTCCAGCTATCAAACAAATTTTTAAAGCAATATACACAGTTGGCAGTATTTGGTGAGCATCATCGTCTTCATAGTACCCTAAGGGTTCTGCGGCTTGGTTGGATTTACTATGTGGGGTTGACTTTTTACAATTGTGGAGGTAGGTCCTTCTTTGTGAAGATCATCCAAATGATCCACCAAACGACGTAGTCGTGAGGATCCATTAGGTGAAATTTTTCGAAATGGGCGGATAGAATCTGCCAATCTAATCATTGTAAAGGAACTGTGATTCTCGTTCCTTGGCTTCTAAAGTCTAAAAATCGCCTTCTAAACGACAAAAGAAAGGCACTAAATAAACTGGAGATGCATGCAAAAACCGCAGCAATCCCACAGTATACACCCTATTGAGCTTTAATGTATATGGTCTAAGATCTATTCCTGCGTTTCAGCAAGATCTCTTTCTGCTACACTTTGGACCTGTTTTGGACAAGACTCGAGAAATTTTGTCCATCACCCTGACCTATTTTACTTCACAATGTTAACTAAGCTTTTCCTGCCAAAAGGGACAAACTTAAAATAAAAGAGTCTTCATCCCTATAAATACAAATTAAAACTGAGATGCATACAACAAACCGTAGCAATCTCAAAATTCATTGAAAGAATATGAAAACGCTGAACACTAACAATGCATGTCTCAAATAAAACTGACACTGCATTGAAGCGCCCGTAAAGTTTGCTTAGGGCGGTTATTTGAGGGCGGTTATTTATTAGGGCGGTTATTTATTAGCTGGGTCGATGTCAACAACCCGCTGTAAAAGAAAGCACTGAGAACGGAGAAACTCTCTATCTACCGGGGGGGGTAGGAAGTCTTCGTAGTAAAGTGTTCCATTAATTACTGGCCAACCGTTAGGTCAAAATTGATGAAAATTGGTCAGAAGATGACTCTAAAACTCTAGTTTATTGTGCTAAATTGGCGTTACAAAATATTAATTTGTGCTCAAATGGCAGATGATTAACTGAAAGTACCCAAAAGTCAGATTTGCAATTTAAAGTTTTTTTCAAAAAAATGTATAAGTTTTTTGCATTTGGCTTTTTCACTGCAGAAAATACACGCAAATTGGTCAGCATCTAGCCACTACAATAATTTAAGTTGTACTAAATTAATTTTGCTAAAACTAAATCATTTCAACTTGTCTTTATAATTTTCTTTGTGACATTGGAATCTGTGATGCAGCTGGAAAACTCCAGGCAAGCTGGCTGGCAAAGTTCATTAGCCACCATTGTAAGCCACTAAACGTCAAGATCACATGATATGCGACTTCATTTCAATTTTAATTGGTAAGTTAGTCAACTGGTAGCAAAAATGCAGGTGATTTAAATGTTATATTGTTTCGTTAGAAGAAAATCAGGTTTATATGAAAAAACCGCAAATTACAAACCTGTTTTTGACCGCGGAGCGGCCCGAAGGGCCGCTCCGCGGTCTATAGAGGTTACTCAACTTTTGTCCTCATGTGTATATATGTATATATATATATATATATATGTATGTCTGGAAATGCTGGGAACGGGCGAATTCTCAACGGATTTGGACAAACTTTTTTTTTCCTGAAAGGTAATGAGATTTTAGGAAGATCTGGAGGGGTAGACCCGGAATTTGAACTTTTGAAACATTACTTTTTTGGGTAGAAAAGTTGAAAATTTGGGTATGCTGTAAAAGGCTCAATTCTCAACGGATTTGGACAAACTTTTTTTTTCCTGAAAGGTAATGAGATTTTAGGAAGATATGGAGGGGTGGAACTGGTTTCCGAGCATTTGAAACATTACTTTTTTGGGTAGAAAGGTCGAAAATTTGGGTATGCTTTAAAAGGCTCAATTCTCAACGGATATTGACAAACTTTTTTTTTCCTGAAAGGTAATGAGATTTTAGGAAGATATGGAGGGGTGGAACTGTTTTCCGAGCATTTGAAACATTACTTTTTTGGGTAGAAAGTTTGAAAATTTGGGTATGCTGTAAAAGGCTCAATTCTCAACGGATTTGGACAAACTTTTTTTTTCCTGAAAGGTAATGAGATTTTAGGAAGATATGGAGGGGTGGAACTGGTTTCCGAGCATTTGAAACATTACTTTTTTGGGTAGAAAGGTCGAAAATTTGGGTATGCTTTAAAAGGCTCAATTCTCAACGGATATTGACAAACTTTTTTTTTCCTGAAAGGAAATAAAATTTGAGGAAGATCTGGAGAGGTTTGACAAGTCCCGGAGCATTTGAAACATAACTTTTTTAGGTAGAAAGGTTGAAAAATGGGGTATGTTGAGAGCTCCGCGGTCACCCATTGCGCTCTGCGCCATATACTTGTTTGGGTACTTTCAGTTAGTCGTCTGCCATTTGAGCACAGATTAATATTTTGTAACGCCAATTTAGCACAATAAACTAGAGTGTTAGAGCTAACTTCTGACCAATTTTTATCAATTTTGACCCAACGGTTGGCCAGTAATTAATGGAAGATTTTACTACGAAGACTTCCTACCCCCCCCGGTAGGTCGTAAGCTGAACCTGATAGACGAGTCATTTGAGCAGCCTCCACCAACCCACACTCTTTGGCATGCACACTTCTCGTTGCCTTATTGCACAATTGGTCAATATAGCAACCGCCCTGTTCCTTTACCCACTGCTCCCGAGTTCCTCCCTAGCCAGCAAAAGATGAAGATTTTGACACTAAAATCATTGTGTAAGTAAATGCTTTTTGACCCTACCAGCAAAGGCCAAAGAGGTTGCCAGTTTTTGGAAAGCCCTTTCATACTTTATGAAAGGGCTAAACAACTATTGATTTGTTTGGTTTCTATAACATTGAGCAATGAACTGCTAAATAAAACATGATCAAAAACATTGATGATCACACGTAGATAAAGGCACAGCTGGCAGCTATCGCAAATTGCCGTCTAAAAGCCATTATCCTTTGAACTTTCTACATATCAAAGATGTAACCAAGGCTACGACGAGGCGAGTTGGGAAAAACGTCCAACTCGACCGTCTCTGAAAGCTCATACTTCTCCAGTATAAGATGTGCGATTTGTTGGCCAGAATGAACCTAAATCAACGTAATTGCAAAATGAATGGAAAGTTGTAAAGACTGCACCAAAATATCGTATGATGGATGGTTGAGGAGGGTAACAGTGACAGGATGACAGAGCAGATGCACTCGAAAGACGATTCTCCAGAGTGAGGGAAAATTCGGCCATATGTTAAGTGGAAACATCGTCCGAACATCTGTCTTCGCCTCTTTACGCCCATCTTAAACCTTCCATCTCCTAGGCACATTGGCTGAGTAAACTGCGCATTCCAACATGTATGAAGAATGGGCTCATGTACTATGTATGGAAAAGCAACCCAACTATCCTACAAATAATAACTTAGCGGGTTATTTCATAAATTGCTTTCTGACCAACATTAAATCTTAATTACCAAATTAATAACCGAAACATCTTAGAGTTAAGTAAATATATAATCGGTTTTATAAATTTCTTTAGTCCAATTTAACCTTATTTTGTTCATTTTTGGCTGCTTGCAGCTCCACTTTGAAGAATGAATATCCAACATGTGATACCTTTCTAGATGCGTCTCAATGAGCTCTATCCAGAAATCATCCTTTTATTGAAAAAGAAGGAAAAAAAAGAATGCACGGTTGAAGTTTATTGAAAAAGATTTTTGACCGCGGAGTGGCCCGAAGGGCCGCTCCGCGGTCTATAGAGGTTACTCAACTTTTGTCCTCATATATATGTATATATATATATCTTATTATATACGGGTGATGCCATTTTTGGAGGGTACTTTGCGCAGTCTGGATTCTTAACATTTTCTGGCATATGATAGCATTTTGTATAGATCTCAACGAGTTTAACAAAATATCACCGCTCGTCCTCGCAGTTTTTCCTTACAAAAAAGTTATGAGTGAAAACGTGGCAATTTTTGCCATTTTTCTGTCTTTTTTAACTTTATTTTGCTCTAGCTCATTCAATTTTTGACTTTTCTTGTCAGACTTTTCTTTCAATTCAAGGCAAAACAATGCTGTTCAAGACCTTTAATTTACTTTTTCACTTTTTTGGAATTAAAATATTGAACAATGCCAATGAGTTAAGTCAATTTTCGCGATTTTGGCCCTACTCAGTGAGCTGATGTTGCAAGGTATTTATTAGTAAGGATATGTAGGTTTTCAATACAAGAGGTCAGTTTGACTGAATTTGATGCGTTTAGTTTGCTTTTTAATTTGCAAGTTTGATCAGTGAAGCATCTGAAACTGGCGCAACTTAAAATGCTGATCTTTGATGACCTGGTGAATCGAAAACTTAGCAATGGTTCTTGATGCCTGTGCCCAACATACCCCAGTCATTGGATTTTAAAGAAGAAATAGAAAGAAACTGATGATTTCATATCCTGTGAAGGATCAAGAAGTGTGGCCGCGCGAAGCGCGGCCACTGACCCATATTACAAGTAAATAAATATATATGTATATATATATCTGGAAATGCTGGGAACGGGCGAATTCTCAACGGATCTTGACAAACTTTTTTTTCCCTGAAAGGTAATGCAGTTCTAGGAAGATCTGGAGGGGTAGACCCGGATTCCGAGCATTTGAAACATTACTTATTTGGGTAGAAATGTTAAAACATTGCAATATACAGTTTTTGCGCTGTAGCACCTGTAATCTTGAGAATTGCAGAGACAACTTGAGTTTTTTTGTTCACAAATCGTATATAACGATTCCAAATCTGTGCTTACTTTTGAAAATGGTTGAGAAACCACAGACTTGCCCTCTTGAGTGACAAACTTTCACGCATGACAATAGCACCAATAATTAGTAGCAGCTGAACGGCTGATAATTGAACATAACACTTGAGTTTTTGACCGCGGAGCGGCCCGAAGGGCCGCTCCGCGGTCTATAGAGGTTACTCAACTTTTGTCCTCATATATATGTATATATATATGTATTTCTGGAAATGCTGGTCCTCACCGAATTCTCAACGGATTTGGACAAACTTTTTTTTTCCTGAAAGCTAATGCTATTTTAGGAAGATCTGGAGGGGTGGAACCAGTTTCCGAGCATTTGAAACATTACTTTTTTGGGTAGAAAGGCTTAAAAATTGCAATATAGAGTTTTTGCGCTGTAGCACCTGTAATTTTGAGAATTGCACAGACAACTTGAGTTTTTTTGTTCACAAGTCATATAAGAGCGATTCCAAATCTGTGCTTACTTTCGAAAATGGTTGAGAAACCACAGACTTACCCTCTTGAGTGACAAACTTTCACGCATGGCAATGGCATCAATAATCAGTAACAGCTGAACGGCTCAGAATTGAACAGAAGACGAGTTTTTTTGTTCACAAGTCATATATAGCGATTCCAAATCTGTGCTTACTTTCGAAAATGGTTGAGAAACCACAGACTTACCCTCTTGAGTGACAAACTTTCATGCATGGCAATGGCATCAATAATCAGTAACAGCTGAACGGCTCAGAATTGAACAGAAGACTTGAGTTTTTTTGTTCACAAGTCATATACAGCGATTCCAAATCTGTGCTTACTTTTGAAAATGGGTGAGATACCATAGACTTGTTCTTTGGAGTGGCGAAATTTCATGCATTCATATTGTAAGCTGGAAGGTGGTGTGCTCCGCGGTCACCTATTGCGCTTTGCGCCATATACTTGTTTTGTTCACAAATCGTATATAACGATTCCAAATCTGTTCTTACTTTTGAAAATGGTTGAGAAACCACAGACTTGTCCTCTTGAGTGCCAAACTTTCATGAATGACAATAGCATCAATAATTAGTAGCAGCTGAACGGCTGATAATTGAACAGAACACTTGAGTTTTTTTGTTCACAAGTCGTATATAACGATTCCAAATCTGTGCTTACTTTTGAAAATCGTTGAGAAACCACAGACTTGCCCTCTTGAGTGACAAAATTTCATGCATGACAATATCATCAATAATTAGTAGCAGCTGAATGGCTGATAATTAAACAAAACACTTGAGTTTTTTTGTTCACAAGTCATATATAACGACTCCAAATCTGTGCTTACTTTTGAAAATGGTGGAGAAACCACAGAACTAAGTGATCCGCGGTCACCTATTGCGCTTTGCGCCATATACTTGTTTGGTGTTGAGAATAAATGGGTATCAAAGGCTGTCGCTGCGGCATTCATAATCACATAGTACATTATGTAGACACACATCACATTACATCACATTATGTAGATTTTGCATCTTTTTGGGTTACCTGGAGTCATTTTATGCTGAAAATATATGAGGAATGAGTGCCGAAAATTTTCCATTCCTTGAAATTCCATTTTCCATTCCTCAACTATTTAATGTCAAATTTTGCCAAATTTCAATTGAAAATTGGCAAAACAAAGTTCATTTCTGCACTCACTGCATCACTAGCTTTCGATTGATACCCATTGGATGTGTTTTTGATTAGAAATGGAAAAGTCGAAAAAAATTTGTTCCAGTCTTAATTTTCACTAAGTACGTAGTTAAGGGTCAGACCATTTACTCAGGATAGTTAATATTGCATTAATCTGAACATGAATGATATCCAGCCTACAGCATCCTAACTACTTTGTGGGACTTAGTTATGTAGATTTTGCATCTTTTTGGGTTACCTGGAGTCATTTTATGCTGAAAATATATGAGGAATGAGTGCCGAAAATTTTCCATTCCTTGAAATTCCATTTTCCATTCCTCAACTATTAAATGTCAAATTTTGCCAAATTTCAATTGAAAATTGGCAAAACAAAGTTCATTTCTGCACTCACTGCATCACTAGCTTTCGATTGATACCCATTGGATGTGTTTTTGATTAGAAATGGAAAAGTCGAAAAAAATTTGTTCCAGTCTTAATTTTCACTAAGTACATAGTTAAGGGTCAGACCATTTACTCAGGATAGTTAATATTGCATTAATCTGAACATGAATGATATCCAGCCTACAGCATCCTAACTACTTTGTGGGACTTAGTTATGTAGATTTTGCATCTTTTTGGGTTACCTGGAGTCATTTTATGCTGAAAATATATGAGGAATGAGTGCCGAAAATTTTCCATTCCTTGAAATTCCATTTTCCATTCCTCAACTATTAAATGTCAAATTTTGCCAAAGTTCAATTGAAAATTGGCAAAACAAAGTTCATTTCTGCACTCACTGCATCACTAGCTTTCAATTGATACCCATTGGATGTGTTTTTGATTAGAAATGGAAAAGTCGAAAAAAATTTGTTCCAGTCTTAATTTTCACTAAGTACGTAGTTAAGGGTCAGACCATTTATTCAGGATAGTTAATATTGCATTAATCTGAACATGAATGATATCCAGCCTACAGCATCCTAACTACTTTGTGGGACTTAGTTATGTAGATTTTGCATCTTTTTGGGTTACCTGGAGTCATTTTATGCCGAAAATATATGAGGAATGAGTGCCGGAAATTTTCCATTCCTTGAAATTCCATTTTCCATTCCTCAACTATTAAATGTCAAATTTTGCCAAAGTTCAATTGAAAATTGGCAAAACAAAGTTCATTTCTGCACTCACTGCATCACTAGCTTTCAATTGATACCCATTGGATGTGTTTTTGATTAGAAATGGAAAAGTCGAAAAAAATTTGTTCCAGTCTTAATTTTCACTAAGTACGTAGTTAAGGGTCAGACCATTTATTCAGGATAGTTAATATTGCATTAATCTGAACATGAATGATATCCAGCCTACAGCATCCTAACTACTTTGTGGGACTTAGTTATGTAGATTTTGCATCTTTTTGGGTTACCTGGAGTCATTTTATGCCGAAAATATATGAGGAATGAGTGCCGAAAATTTTCCATTCCTTGAAATTCCATTTTCCATTCCTCAACTATTAAATGTCAAATTTTGCCAAAGTTCAATTTAAAATTGGCAAAACAAAGTTCATTTCTGCACTCACTGCATCACTAGCTTTCAATTGATACCCATTGGATGTGTTTTTGATTAGAAATGGAAAAGTCGAAAAAAATTTGTTCCAGTCTTAATTTTCACTAAGTACGTAGTTAAGGGTCAGACCATTTATTCAGGATAGTTAATATTGCATTAATCTGAACATGAATGATATCCAGCCTACAGCATCCTAACTACTTTGTGGGACTTAGTTATGTAGATTTTGCATCTTTTTGGGTTACCTGGAGTCATTTTATGCTGAAAATATATGAGGAATGAGTGCCGAAAATTTTCCATTCCTGAGGAATGAGTGCCAAAAATTTTCCATTCCTGAGGAATGGGTGCCAAAAATTTTCCATTCCTGAGGAATGAGTGCCAAAAATTTTCCATTCCTCAAAAAAAAGGCGAAAATTGGGTTTTTTTCAGAAAACTCGCATCCACGGCCCCAAAAATGAAAACGACGCAGAACGAGTGGCACCATTCGACGCAGAATTGTCCATTACGTAACCCTATGTAGTTAGTTTCATACTTTTTTAACAAAATTTTGGAGAAAACGTAGAAGAAATGCAAAAAATTTAGCCGAAAAATGGAAATATGGGGTACAGGAATGGAAAATTGAGGAACAGGAATGGAAATATGTTCCTGTTCCGGAACAGGAATGGAATTGCGGTTCTCGGTGCTTCGCCGACAACCTGCCCGAACTTCGCCTCACTCGCTTCCAGCAAGCCCAATGGCACCGAGTCTGCGACACACTGGTTCGCCTCCCCCTTTTGATGCCCTTATCAGCTGCGAAATCGACATCTATGCTTCAGCTGCGACGCTGCTGCTTTTTATTCACCAGCCTGAGCCCTGGTCAGCTAGAAGAAGCCTGAAGCACCGTTTAAAGACTTTACAAGAATTGTATTTTTTCTGAAATTTGCTTGATTTAGTGTGCTTTATTGCTCTGCTTCGACTTGTGATTGCTTGATCCGACTGCTTGACACAATTCAATGTTTCTGCTGTCCTGGGCTCGTGTGCATTGCTAATCGGCCAACAATTTTTCCCTCAATAGGTCAGCCATGCAGCATTCTAGGCTTATGACCAGAATCCCCCCCCAAGGCTTCTACCGGCCAACCAAACCCGTTTTTCAACAACCCAAAACCAACCAACAGTTTTGCCCCCCCCCTCAAATTGCTAATCGGCCAACAATTTTTCCCTCAATAGGTCAGCCATGCAGCATTCTAGGCTTATGACCAGAATCCCCCCCCCCCCCAAGGCTTCTACCGGCCAACCAAACCCGTTTTTCAACAACCCAAAACCAACCAACAGTTTTGCCCCCCCCCCCCCCTCAAATTGCTAATCGGCCAACTATTTTTCCCTCAATATGTCAGCCATGCAGAATTCTAGGCTTATGACCAGAATCCCCCCCCAAGGCTTCTACCGGCCAACCAAACCCGTTTTTCAACAACCCAAAACCAACCAACAGTTTTGCCCCCCCCCCTCAAAGGTTTTGCCCCCCCCAAATTTTGCCTTGTATTTTTGTTTGTGTCCAGCTTTTGTGCCTACGCAGTTGCTTGTCTAGTTTGCATTCAGCTTTAAGGCTTCGCAAGCGAAGCCTACGCAATTGCCACTATACAATTATTTTTGACTAAGCCTAAGCCTAAATGTACCTATAGTAAAAAGGGATTTTGGCATTTGGGGGGGGGGGGGGGTAATGGTCACCGAAATCGATGAGGACCCCCCCCCCCCCCAAGTGCAAAAACACCAAAAATCGCCTTGAAAGCATGACCATACGTGCATGAAATGCACTGTATACCGTGGGGTGGGTGATTTATTCGCGAATGATTTTAAACAGTTATAACTCAAGATCTACTCAATATTTTTTCGCCAAAATATATCAGCAGGTGCTTCTAGATATCCTCTAAATTATATTAAATTCTTGTGCGAAACGGATTAGAACTCATGGTTTTATTTTAAGTTTTGTAAAATGAGTCAATATGTAGTCAGTTTATTGTGCATGGCAACTTTTTTGCCGCAAAATGTCCGTTTTCTTTAATTTTAAAGGTTTTAGCAAACTTTCATGATCAAGAGTCATTCATAAAATGTCGTGCAGTTTCCATGATCACCAATAAATGCAGATTTACTCTTATAAATTAATATTTATCTCCAGTTTTTATGAAAATTTATTTGTTTGTCCAGTGTTCTCCGAAACATTACCTCATTTTACAAAACTTAAATTAAAACCATGAGTTCTAATCCGTTTCGGACGAAAATTTAACACAATTTAGAGGACATCGAGAAGCACCTGCTGATAAATTTTGGCAAAAAAATATTGAGTAGATCTTGAGTTATAACTGTTTAAAATCATTCGCGAATAAATCATCCCCCCCACGGTACTTACTTGGGGGGGGGTAATTACGTGGGGGGGGGGGGGGGGGGATACTTACGTGGGGGGGTAGAATTTTGGGGGGGGGTAGAAGCCTTGGGGGGGGGATTCTGGTCATAAGCCGCATTCTAATCTAATGCAGCTGACAGTTGGAATTTGAAAGAAGAAAAAGCAACCAGGTGAAGACGGGAAATGTGGAGACTAATAATTGACTTTCGGTTGTTGGCCAACGGCTGACGGCTTCCATGATCCAGATTGCCTCCCTTCAGGAATATATTCCTGCAATGAATCGGCAGAGAGAATAACAATTGGGATAGTAGGGGCACTTTTGGCAAACTCTTGAGCGGAAGATCGGCTGATTGCCCCGACTTACCAATTTATTGTTTCAATATACCTTCATCACTCGGATCCAAATGTCTAGGTGGGTTGTTTTGCGGAATTTCGCGAAAATTGACATCGCGAAAATTGAACATTCAAAATTAAGGCGCCCTTGAGCATTTGTGATCAGAATTTACAAAAGTTAAAAGCAGGCAGATGAATGACAGGATAATATAAGATACAGAATAATAATAAAATAAGAAAACTATTCAATGGGTAAACTTCATCTACCAGGCCGCCGCCTCAAAAGAACGTTCCGAGTCCTGCTGTATGCGGGAGTTGTGAAAGAGTGAAAATGCTGGAAAGACTCGAAAGAAGGGGCACCTTGTGACAGAATGGAAGCCTTTTTTGCTGCAGAAATCGACGCAATCTGGTAGCCAATTGGTAGGAGTCCCACTGGCTAGGTCTAAAAGTTTCCCCCATCTTAGCGCTTTCTATCGTCAAAAGTGGGCAGTGGGAAAGCACTACTGGTGCACCATCAGTCGGTAACACAGTGGGGGCAGGACTGCAATACTGCAATGGACAGGATTAGAAATACTCGTACTAGGGCCGATCGAGAAGGAGTGAAGCGAGCCGGGCTGAAAATGGGGAATGTGCTGGATGCTGGCTGTCTCTCTATCCCGCTCAATGACACGCATTCCTAATCCTCTCTGACCTTTCGCATTCTCTGCTCTTGAGTGCCCCTATAGGCAACAGGTGATAAGAAATACAAAGGACGGTGGAAAGGTGGTGCAAAAAGAAAGGAGGCTAAGAAGCTGAGTTGATGAGATGAAGATAGCTTGAATGTGACGTAGAAATAAGGTGATAAGAGGAGACGCAAATTTGAGGGCAGGTACTTCAAGGCCAAAGGCGGTGAATTCGGCACACTCGGAGGCGGGTCGCAGGGTAAGCTTGACCCGGTAGGGTACTGGATGTCCTCGGCTATGGTCCCTGACTGCAGCAGGTCTTGTTCTGGGTTTTTTGAAGTCCGCGAATTACTCGGCCGGATATCTTGCATCCCGGTGTCGTCGCACCAACCTTCAATCCCATCCCCTCAATACCCCTTTCCTCATCCTCAAAAAAGAAACCTTGTTCGTCCCTGTATGCCCTGTCTGCTTGCTGACAGAAGGCGACGGGCCGTGCCAGTCCATAGAAGTTGATGGCCTGCACCTGACGGATGTAGGCCGCCTTCAAAATATCAACATTCATTTAAATGGATTGGGGCGGATAGGATTGTAGATGAAACGGGATCTGAAAGATGCGGTGCAGCCGATTCTGCCACCACGGATGTGCGATAGACAATATATTCAACCGACAATAGATTCATCTCTGCTACTTGGCTAAGTTTCATCTTTCTATTTCATCCTGTGATAAGATTTCCACTGATTTCCACTGCTTTGCTCCATCTTCCTGCCGGATTACACCTACATCTCCCACTCAGACGATATGCATCGGCTGCTCCTTCGCCGCGGTTTGCAGGATGGAAAAGCGGGGCAGTGGAGGGGTTCTGGCGCTAGCAGTGCTACGGGGACCGGTACTGGCCAAGGTGCTGGCCGCGGCCATAGAGCAAAGCTTGGAGCAGATTCAGAGCATCAGTCAGGCACTCGGCCAACCACTGCTTTCCTCCATCTTCCTGCCGGATTACACCTACATCTCCCACTCAGACGATATGCATCGGCTGCTCCTTCGCCGCGGTTTGCAGGATGGAAAAGCGGGGCAGTGGAGGGGTTCTGGCGCTAGCAGTGCTACGGGGACCGGTACTGGCCAAGGTGCTGGCCGCGGCCATAGAGCAAAGCTTGGAGCAGATGCAGAGCATCAGTCAGGCACTCGGCCAACCACTGCTTTCCTCCATCTTCCTGCCGGATTACACCTACATCTCCCACTCAGACGATATGCATCGGCTGCTCCTTCGCCGCGGTTTGCAGGATGGAAAAGCGGGGCAGTGGAGGGGTTCTGGCGCTAGCAGTGCTACGGGGACCGGTACTGGCCAAGGTGCTGGCCGCGGCCATAGAGCAAAGCTTGGAGCAGATGCAGAGCATCAGTCAGGCACTCGGCCAACCACTGCTTTCCTCCATCTTCCTGCCGGATTACACCTACATCTCCCACTCAGACGATATGCATCGGCTGCTCCTTCGCCGCGGTTTGCAGGATGGAAAAGCGGGGCAGTGGAGGGGTTCTGGCGCTAGCAGTGCTACGGGGACCGGTACTGGCCAAGGTGCTGGCCGCGGCCATAGAGCAAAGCTTGGAGCAGATGCAGAGCATCAGTCAGGCACTCGGCCAACCACTGCTTTCCTCCATCTTCCTGCCGGATTACACCTACATCTCCCACTCAGACGATATGCATCGGCTGCTCCTTCGCCGCGGTTTGCAGGATGGAAAAGCGGGGCAGTGGAGGGGTTCTGGCGCTAGCAGTGCTACGGGGACCGGTACTGGCCAAGGTGCTGGCCGCGGCCATAGAGCAAAGCTTGGAGCAGATGCAGAGCATCAGTCAGGCACTCGGCCAACCACTGCTTTCCTCCATCTTCCTGCCGGATTACACCTACATCTCCCACTCAGACGATATGCATCGGCTGCTCCTTCGCCGCGGTTTGCAGGATGGAAAAGCGGGGCAGTGGAGGGGTTCTGGCGCTAGCAGTGCTACGGGGACCGGTACTGGCCAAGGTGCTGACCGCGGCCATAGAGCAAAGCTTGGAGCAGATGCAGAGCATCAGTCAGGCACTCGGCCAACCACTGCTTTCCTCCATCTTCCTGCCGGATTACACCTACATCTCCCACTCAGACGATATGCATCGGCTGCTCCTTCGCCGCGGTTTGCAGGATGGAAAAGCGGGGCAGTGGAGGGGTTCTGGCGCTAGCAGTGCTATGGGGACCGGTACTGGCCAAGGTGCTGGCCGCGGCCATAGAGCAAAGCTTGGAGCAGATGCAGAGCATCAGTCAGGCACTCGGCCAACCACTGCTTTCCTCCATCTTCCTGCCGGATTACACCTACATCTCCCACTCAGACGATATGCATCGGCTGCTCCTTCGCCGCGGTTTGCAGGATGGAAAAGTGGGGCAGTGGAGGGGTTCTGGCGCTAGCAGTGCTACGGGGACCGGTACTGGCCAAGGTGCTGGCCGCGGCCATAGAGCAAAGCTTGGAGCAGATGCAGAGCATCAGTCAGGCACTCGGCCAACCACTGCTTTCCTCCATCTTCCTGCCGGATTACACCTACATCTCCCACTCAGACGATATGCATCGGCTGCTCCTTCGCCGCGGTTTGCAGGATGGAAAAGCGGGGCAGTGGAGGGGTTCTGGCGCTAGCAGTGCTACGGGGACCGGTACTGGCCAAGGTGCTGGCCGCGGCCATAGAGCAAAGCTTGGAGCAGATGCAGAGCATCAGTCAGGCACTCGGCCAACCACTGCTTTCCTCCATCTTCCTGCCGGATTACACCTACATCTCCCACTCAGACGATATGCATCGGCTGCTCCTTCGCCGCGGTTTGCAGGATGGAAAAGCGGGGCAGTGGAGGGGTTCTGGCGCTAGCAGTGCTACGGGGACCGGTACTGGCCAAGGTGCTGGCCGCGGCCATAGAGCAAAGCTTGGAGCAGATGCAGAGCATCAGTCAGGCACTCGGCCAACCACTGCTTTCCTCCATCTTCCTGCCGGATTACACCTACATCTCCCACTCAGACGATATGCATCGGCTGCTCCTTCGCCGCGGTTTGCAGGATGGAAAAGCGGGGCAGTGGAGGGGTTCTGGCGCTAGCAGTGCTACGGGGACCGGTACTGGCCAAGGTGCTGGCCGCGGCCATAGAGCAAAGCTTGGAGCAGATGCAGAGCATCAGTCAGGCACTCGGCCAACCACTGCTTTCCTCCATCTTCCTGCCGGATTACACCTACATCTCCCACTCAGACGATATGCATCGGCTGCTCCTTCGCCGCGGTTTGCAGGATGGAAAAGCGGGGCAGTGGAGGGGTTCTGGCGCTAGCAGTGCTACGGGGACCGGTACTGGCCAAGGTGCTGGCCGCGGCCATAGAGCAAAGCTTGGAGCAGATGCAGAGCATCAGTCAGGCACTCGGCCAACCACTGCTTTCCTCCATCTTCCTGCCGGATTACACCTACATCTCCCACTCAGACGATATGCATCGGCTGCTCCTTCGCCGCGGTTTGCAGGATGGAAAAGCGGGGCAGCGGAGGGGTTCTGGCGCTAGCAGTGCTACGGGGACCGGTACTGGCCAAGGTGCTGGCCGCGGCCATAGAGCAAAGCTTGGAGCAGATGCAGAGCATCAGTCAGGCACTCGGCCAACCACTGCTTTCCTCCATCTTCCTGCCGGATTACACCTACATCTCCCACTCAGACGATATGCATCGGCTGCTCCTTCGCCGCGGTTTGCAGGATGGAAAAGCGGGGCAGTGGAGGGGTTCTGGCGCTAGCAGTGCTACGGGGACCGGTACTGGCCAAGGTGCTGGCCGCGGCCATAGAGCAAAGCTTGGAGCAGATGCAGAGCATCAGTCAGGCACTCAGCCAACCACTGCTTTCCTCCATCTTCCTGCCGGATTACACCTACATCTCCCACTCAGACTATATGTATCGGATGCTAGTTCTCCGGTGTTTGCTTGATGTAAAAGCGGGGCAGTGGAGGGGTTCTGGTGCTAGCAGTGCTACGGGGACCGGTACTGGCCAAGGTGCTGGCCGCGGCCATAGAGCAAAGCTTGGAGCAGATGCAGAGCATCAGTCAGGCACTCGGCCAACCACTGCTTTCCTCCATCTTCCTGCCGGATTACACCTACATCTCCCACTCAGACGATATGCATCGGCTGCTCCTTCGCCGCGGTTTGCAGGATGGAAAAGCGGGGCAGTGGAGGGGTTCTGGCGCTAGCAGTGCTACGGGGACCGGTACTGGCCAAGGTGCTGGCCGCGGCCATAGAGCAAAGCTTGGAGCAGATGCAGAGCATCAGTCAGGCACTCGGCCAACCACTGCTTTCCTCCATCTTCCTGCCGGATTACACCTACATCTCCCACTCAGACGATATGCATCGGCTGCTCCTTCGCCGCGGTGCGCAGGAGGGAAAAGCGGGGCAGTGGAGGGGTTCTGGCGCTAGCAGTGCTACGGGGACCGGTACTGGCCAAGGTGCTGGCCGCGGCCATAGAGCAAAGCTTGGAGCAGATGCAGAGCATCAGTCAGGCACTCGGCCAACCACTGCTTTCCTCCATCTTCCTGCCGGATTACACCTACATCTCCCACTCAGATGATATGCATCGGCTGCTCCTTCGCCGCGGTTTGCAGGATGGAAAAGCGGGGCAGTGGAGGGGTTCTGGCGCTAGCAGTGCTACGGGGACCGGTACTGGCCAAGGTGCTGGCCGCGGCCATAGAGCAAAGCTTGGAGCAGATGCAGAGCATCAGTCAGGCACTCGGCCAACCACTGCTTTCCTCCATCTTCCTGCCGGATTACACCTACATCTCCCACTCAGACGATATGCATCGGCTGCTCCTTCGCCGCGGTTTGCAGGATGGAAAAGCGGGGCAGTGGAGGGGTTCTGGCGCTAGCAGTGCTACGGGGACCGGTACTGGCCAAGGTGCTGGCCGCGGCCATAGAGCAAAGCTTGGAGCAGATGCAGAGCATCAGTCAGGCACTCGGCCAACCACTGCTTTCCTCCATCTTCCTGCCGGATTACACCTACATCTCCCACTCAGACGATATGCATCGGCTGCTCCTTCGCCGCGGTTTGCAGGATGGAAAAGCGGGGCAGTGGAGGGGTTCTGGCGCTAGCAGTGCTACGGGGACCGGTACTGGCCAAGGTGCTGGCCGCGGCCATAGAGCAAAGCTTGGAGCAGATGCAGAGCATCAGTCAGGCACTCGGCCAACCACTGCTTTCCTCCATCTTCCTGCCGGATTACACCTACATCTCCCACTCAGACGATATGCATCGGCTGCTCCTTTGCCGCGGTTTAAAGGGTGGAAAAGCGGGGCAGTGGAGGGGTTCTGGTGCTAGCAGTGCTACGGGGACCGGTACTGGCCAAGGTGCTGGCCGCGGCCATAGAGCAAAGCTTGGAGCAGATGCAGAGCATCAGTCAGGCACAGAGTGAGGCATTTCGTGATAAAATCTTCATTTCGCGTCGATTCGTACAATCAACAGGTCGTCGACCTGTTGATTGGCCAATCAACATGTTCAACCGGTTGTTAAGGTGAAAAAACACCCCAAAATCTTCATTTCGCGTCGATTCGTACAATCAACAGGTCGTCGACCAGTTGATTAGAGTTAGAGTGCCAAATCGAGTTGCTTCACACTGGTCAGGCACTCGGCCAACCACTGCTTTCCTCCATCTTCCTGCCGGATTACACCTACATCTCCCACTCAGACGATATGCATCGGCTGCTCCTTCGCCGCAGTTTGCAGGATGGAAAAGCGGGGCAGTGGAGGGGTTCTGGCGCTAGCAGTGCTACTGGGACCGGTACTGGCCAAGGTGCTGGCCGCGGCCATAGAGCAAAGCTTGGAGCAGATGCAGAGCATCAGTCAGGCACTCGGCCAACCACTGCTTTCCTCCATCTTCCTGCCGGATTACACCTACATCTCCCACTCAGACGATATGCATCGGCTGCTCCTTTGCCGCGGTTTGCAGGATGGAAAAGCGGGGCAGTGGAGGGGTTCTGGCGCTAGCAGTGCTACGGGGTCCGGTACTGGCCAAGGTGCTGGCCGCGGCCATAGAGCAAAGCTTGGAGCAGATGCAGAGCATCAGTCAGGCACTCGGCCAACCACTGCTTTCCTCCATCTTCCTGCCGGATTACACCTACATCTCCCACTCAGACGATATGCATCGGCTGCTCCTTCGCCGCGGTTTGCAGGATGGAAAAGCGGGGCAGTGGAGGGGTTCTGGTGCTAGCAGTGCTACGGGGACCGGTACTGGCCAAGGTGCTGGCCGCGGCCATAGAGCAAAGCTTGGAGCAGATGCAGAGCATCAGTCAGGCACTCGGCCAACCACTGCTTTCCTCCATCTTCCTGCCGGATTACACCTACATCTCCCACTCAGACGATATGCATCGGCTGCTCCTTCGCCGCGGTTTGCAGGATGGAAAAGCGGGGCAGTGGAGGGGTTCTGGCGCTAGCAGTGCTACGGGGACCGGTACTGGCCAAGGTGCTGGCCGCGGCCATAGAGCAAAGCTTGGAGCAGATGCAGAGCATCAGTCAGGCACTCGGCCAACCACTGCTTTCCTCCATCTTCCTGCCGGATTACACCTACATCTCCCACTCAGACGATATGCATCGGCTGCTCCTTCGCCGCGGTTTGCAGGATGGAAAAGCGGGGCAGTGGAGGGGTTCTGGCGCTAGCAGTGCTACGGGGACCGGTACTGGCCAAGGTGCTGGCCGCGGCCATAGAGCAAAGCTTGGAGCAGATGCAGAGCATCAGTCAGGCACTCGGCCAACCACTGCTTTCCTCCATCTTCCTGCCGGATTACACCTACATCTCCCACTCAGACGATATGCATCGGCTGCTCCTTCGCCGCGGTTTGCAGGATGGAAAAGCGGGGCAGTGGAGGGGTTCTGGCGCTAGCAGTGCTACGGGGACCGGTACTGGCCAAGGTGCTGGCCGCGGCCATAGAGCAAAGCTTGGAGCAGATGCAGAGCATCAGTCAGGCACTCGGCCAACCACTGCTTTCCTCCATCTTCCTGCCGGATTACACCTACATCTCCCACTCAGACGATATGCATCGGCTGCTCCTTCGCCGCGGTTTGCAGGATGGAAAAGCGGGGCAGTGGAGGGGTTCTGGCGCTAGCAGTGCTACGGGGACCGGTACTGGCCAAGGTGCTGGCCGCGGCCATAGAGCAAAGCTTGGAGCAGATGCAGAGCATCAGTCAGGCACTCGGCCAACCACTGCTTTCCTCCATCTTCCTGCCGGATTACACCTACATCTCCCACTCAGACGATATGCATCGGCTGCTCCTTCGCCGCGGTTTGCAGGATGGAAAAGCGGGGCAGTGGAGGGGTTCTGGCGCTAGCAGTGCTACGGGGACCGGTACTGGCCAAGGTGCTGGCCGCGGCCATAGAGCAAAGCTTGGAGCAGATGCAGAGCATCAGTCAGGCACTCGGCCAACCACTGCTTTCCTCCATCTTCCTGCCGGATTACACCTACATCTCCCACTCAGACGATATGCATCGGCTGCTCCTTCGCGAGCCATTCTGCGAGCAGCCCAGCTGGTGGAGGGAGATCTTTGAACGCGGCCTCCTTCCCAGCCTTCGCAGCCTGGAAGTGCATAGACTGAGGCCGGAGCTGTGGGACGCCCTGCCGAACACACTGGACTGCTTCAGCTGCAGTAGCGACGCACCCGGCAGCCTCCCTAAGCCCACCATCCGCAGCTTTCGTCAGCACAACGCCCCCTCCATTGCCAAGCACGCCCATCTACTGCCCCAACTGGACAGCCTCCATGTGAACATCCGCTGACGTTACATACTAGGTTTGGTTTGGGACAGGCTCGCTTCCTTCCAAAACCTCACTCGCCTCAAGCTCCAGCAGCCAGGGGACTTGACACGGAGCCGCCCTTCAAGGACTCCGAATCCAGCCTGGCTCAGCTCCGCTGACTCGTCATCGAGGCCGATTGCAGCATACACCTGCCAGCAGCCAACCTTGAACAGGCCCAGCTAACCATCCGCAGCCTTCAGGACAGCAGCCTGCCGTCAGCCTACGGCGCCTGGACCTTCAGAAACTGCAGGACACCGAGAAGCTCCCTCCCACTCCTCACCCACCTCCATCTGTCTGTCCTGGTTGAAGCCGGAAGAGCTGGCCAGCCTCCTCCCCATGCTCGGCCAAGCCTTGGTCTTCTCAAACACTCCTACGCCAGCCGGATGGATCACAGCCGCTCACTCTCGCACTGCCTCGCCTCCCACGCCCCTTTCGCCTCATCTTACATCCCAGCTCCTATCTGCGGAGGAACTCCTGGACAGTCCGTCTTCCACTGCGCCTCTCCTTGGACTTTCGCCTTATCTGCGCTCCAGCCCTCCTGAGGTCGCGGGACATCACCCTTTTCTGCTGTCAGCATTAAGGAAGTGTATAAGAAATGGTGCAAGATCCGACTAGTCCTGTGTGCGCATGTTGGCAAAATTGTTGGCAAAATAAAGATCAGCGTTTTTTAAAACGTGCAAAAACAATGCATAGTAGTCAGGACAATTAGTGAAATAAAGAGAAGAAAAACTAGGCCTCAGTCTTCTTTCCCGCTCGGCTGCAAGGTTGAGGAGGGTTGCTGACTGGAAGGCTGGGAGGCTGAAGGAAGTGAGGAAGAAAACCGGCGGAAGATAAAGCGATGACTGGGCCCGGGGGCCTCCTCGTCGGCGGCTGGCTTCTCCTTCTTCGCCTTCTTGGCCGCCTTCTCCTCCTTCGCCTTCTTGGCCGGCTTCTCCTCCTTCGCCTTCTTTGCCTCCAGATTCACCTTCTTCCCCAGCTTCTCGTCCAGCTTCACCTTCTTCGCCAGCTGCACTGGTATCTCCTCCTTCCCCGCTTTCTCTGCCTAAAACTTGCACCGATTCCTGCCCCGTCAACTCACTGTAGCACAATCCAAAGGCCAACCTTCTGCTTGCCCTTCTTCCTCTTCGGCGTATCCTTCGCCTCCCCCGCGGAGTCAGCCGAAAGGACACTGTCATCTACAAACTGAGCACATTGCACTACTTTCTCCATCCTTTTGAGAACGTAATCAATCAACAAAACAAATTTATTAAATAGCTTTCAGTGATAGTGGTTCAAAGGAAGGGCGTTGCCGCAACGAATGATCCCCTAGGCTGACAAGGAAAAACAAGCTTACCCGACGAAATGAGATCATAAGGCTTCTTTTTGGTGAGACGTTCGATTGATCGGCGTAGAGTTTTCTCCACCGACCGACTGCGGGACCGTGCTCCGGAGAACATGATCAGCTGTGTGTCTAAAAGGGCAATTCATCATCAAAACGGAGGAAATGAGTCGGATGACATCGATGAGAAAGAGACATTTGAAAAGAAGAAAAAGGAAGAAGCTGAAAAAAGAAATAGGGCAAGGGTTGCTTAATCTTTGCGAGATTGTCAATTTCTGCTGTCAGCTCAGGCTGAGGGAAGTGCCAGAAATGATGCAAGATCCGGCTAGTCCTGTCCTGTGTACGCATGCCCTTGTTGCTGCTAGTTGTTGCCCTTGATAGTAGTACATTCTTATCCTTCCCATGCCTCTCCCGGCTGAGGCAGGGCCATAGAATATGCTGATCCCTTTGCTCTACTGCAGGGGCCTTCAAGTTAGCAGTTCTAAAGCATTTGCCGTGCAATAGCAGGCGAAAAAACCTACTAACTGGCCCTTCTGCGGACCGAATGGACCCGATTACAGGGACCATTGGTACAGCTAGTGACTTCTCATTTTTTGAACTGATTTTTTGATTTTTTTCGTGTTATCCAAAACAGCTAAAAGATGCATCACTTCTATCAAACATGCAACTGCTTCATCAACTGCTTGAAAAAGCCCAACCAAGCAGCATTCCGGGACTCCAGAGTCCAGAAGCCGACTTCAGCAATTGTAATATAAATAGTACCATCGGCAAGCAGGCTGATGTGATTGAGGCGTAGACTCAGACGACCGCCGCTCAGTGCCGACCAGCCCAGTTCCTCCACCACCTCGCCCAGCGTTGCCAGCACCTCCAGTATATCATCGGAATGAGCATACATGAGCCTACAGGCTTATCCACCCAATAGGAATCGCTCATTTTCCTGGACTCTAAAATGGTCTCTGATGCCTCCAATAATGTCATTTTTAGAGCCACTAGCTACCATTTTAGAGTCCAAGCAATGTGAGCGATTCCTCTTAGGTGGATAACCCTGTGTAGGTGGCGGCAAAAACAGCACCTCAGCAGCAGCAGCAATGACAGAATTATGTGGCGGGGCGAGGATGTGGAAGGCGCACTCGGATGCTTCCCGAGGCTGAGCACTGGCCAGTGGAGAAGGTCGAAAGACGCTGCCCCGTTTCAGTCGGCCTATTTTCTGTCGCAGCACCCATCGGGTAAAACCAAGCCTGCCAGGGGGTCAGTGGGTGATGGAAAGACAGGAGGGAAGGAGGATAGGGGGAACCGGAGATCCCAGGGCAGCGTGAGGAGCATGCCGGTGGGGTCCATCAGCTCCACCCCCTTCTGGCCGATCACACCTTTGCCTACCCTGTTTTTGGGCAGCAGGGTTGGGGCACTGATCTGAAATGAGAGGTAAAAGAGGTTCAAATGGAAATGGGGTGCCTAGGAACTGCGGTACCTGAACAGCTCCGTGGCGGCGGAAGAAGTGCAGGAGTTTGCTGCGAATAGCCAGAGGAACAGTGGCACGCCGTGGCTCAAACTCCAGTCGGGAGGAGTCAATTTCCTGACAGTTTTCTCCCAGGTTTCTCATTTGTACAAAATTGAGTAGATGAAGAGTAAGTTGCCTGGTCGAAGCAATAGTCCTGGGCGGAGGTGGGGAAGCGAGCCGGAGCGAATAGGTTGGCCACGGTCCACTTGTAGGAGCGCGTCTGGGGGTGAGCTAGTGCGAGGGTGAAGGCGTCCTGAACCTCAGCCTCCACCATCGCTGCCGGTGGCAGGAGCGGGGGCTTTAGCAGCTCCTCTGTTGAGGCACGCTCACTTGGCTTCGGTCTTCAAGGGCAAATCATAGGGAAGATCATTGGCAATGCGAAATTCACTCCAGCATCCAGCGAATGAGCTTCTCCATCTTCTCCCTCTGCTTCAGGCTAATGACGGAGGCAAAATCCTCTGCAACAGAGCTCCTAAAGCCGCTGTTGACAGATAGACAAGCGCAACCGGGAATGATGAAGTTGGGAGAGCGCAGTGCTGTAAGTTTGCTCACTCGCTCCATGCCCGGTCTCAAGGGGCGGTAGAAAATTTCGAAAAGCACAATGCCTGCAGATTGCAACCGCAAGTGGCACATAGGGCTGGCAACTTGGCGAAAACTGAAAGACCTAGGCTGAAGACGTCGACCTTGAAGTCGTAATGGGACTTGCCGGAGCTAGTGGCGGTGAGCTCTGGAGCCACGTAGAGCGCAGTGCCCACGTCTGCCCTATGCCCGCTGCTGTCGTCCAGTGACATCAGAGGCGAACTATCGACCAAAGCTCCTCCTGCCTGCAGTATTGTTACCTCTTTCATTTCCACCCAATTATTAATTTAATTTCATTAATTTAATTTTTAATAATGTTCAATATTTTTAAATATTTTTTCTATCGGTAGAACCTTTTTAGAATTTTTAAACCTTTTGCTAAGCTTTTTGTAAACAAAATTAAGTTAAATTGAGCAAATTCCTAAGTTATTAGGAAAATGGAAAATAAACAAAAATAGATGAAAACAAACTAGGGACCTTTTTATCGGAAGTGCAGGCTAGACCAAAATCGCCAATCTAGACGGGTGGCGGCTAAAAGTACCCTGGCTAAAAGTACCCCGGCTAAAAGTACCCTGGCGAAAAGTACCCACGGCTAAAAGTACCCACAGCTAAAAGTACCCACGGCGAAAAGTACCCATGGCTAAAAGTACCCACGGCTAAAAGTACCCATGGCTAAAAGTACCCTTGCGAAAAGTACCCATTATGGTTTTTGGCGTTTTTGCCTATTTTTGACCGCGGAGTGGCCAAAAGGGCTGCTCCGCAGTCTATAGAGGTTACTCAACTTTTGTCCTCATATATACCGGGGGGGGTAGGAAGTCTTCGTAGTAAAGTGTTCCATTATTTACTGGTCAACGGTTGGGTCAAAATTGATGAAAATTGGTCAGAAGTTGGCTCTAACACTCTAGTTTATTGTGCTAAATTCGCGTTACAAAATATTAATCTGTGCTCAAATGGCAGACGATTCAGTGAAAGTACCCAAAAGTCAGGTTTGCAATTTAAAGTTTTTTTCAAAAAACTGTATTAGTTTCTTGCATTTGGCTTTTCCACTGCAGAAAATACACGCAAATTGGTCAGCATCTAGCCACTACAATAATTAAAGTTGTACTAAATTAGTTTTGCAAAAACTCAATCATTTCACTTAGTCTTTCTTCTTTTCTTTGTGACATTGGATTTTGTGATGCAGCTGGAAAACTCCAGGCAAGCTGGCTCAGCAAAGCTCATTAGCCTCCATTTTAAGCCACTAAACGTCAAGTCCACATGTTATGCGACTTCATTTCAATTTTAAATTGTAAGTTAGTCAACTGGTAGCAAAAATTTAGGAAATTTGAATGTTATCTTGGTTTGCTAGAAGAAAATCAGGTTTATATGAAAACACCGCAAATTACAAACCTGTATTTTGGGTACTTTCACTGAATCGTCTGCCATTTGAGCACAGATTAATATTTTGTAACGCGAATTTAGCACAATAAACTAGAGTGTTAGAGCCAACTTCTGACCAAATTTCATCAATTTTGACACAACGGTTGACCAGTAAATAATGGAACACTTTACTACGAAGACTTCCTACCCCCCCCCGGTATATATATATATATATATATATATATATATATATATATATATATATATGTTCCTGGAAATGCTGTCCACGGGCGAATTCTCAACGGATTGGGACAAACTTTTTTTTTCCTGAAAGGTAATGCTATTTTAGGAAGATCTGGAGGGGTGGAACCAGTTTCCGAGCATTTGAAACATTACTTTTTTGGGTAGAAATGTTGAAAATTTGGGTATACTGTAAAAGGCTCAATTCTCAACGGATTTTGACAAACTTTTTTTTCCCTGAAAGGTAATAAAATTTTTGGAAGATCTGGAGGGGTGTAACAAGTCCCAGAGCATTTGAAACATTACTTTTTTGGGTAGAAATGTTGAAAATTTGGGTATGCTGTAAAAGGCTCAATTTTCAACGGATTTTGACAAACTTTTTTTCCCTGAAAGGTAATAAAATTTTAGGAAGATCTGAAGTGGTGGAACAAGTCCCGGAGCATTTGAAACATTACTTTTTTGGGTAGAAAGGTTGAAAATTTGGGTATGCTGTAAAAGGCTCAATTCTCATCGGATTTTGACAAACTTTTTTTTCCTGAAAGGTAATAACTTTTTAGAACGATCAAGAGGGGTGGGACCAGTCCTGGATCATTTGAAACATTACCTTTTTGGGTAAAAAGGTTGAAAAATGGGGTATGTTGAGAAATGGCGAATTATCAACGGATTTGGACAAACTTTTTTTTGCTGAAAGGTAATAACATTTTAGGAAGATCTGGAGGGGTGGAACTGGTCCCGGGGCATTTGAAACATTACTTTTCTGGGTAGAAAGATGAAAAATTGCAATATACGGTTTTGTGCTGTAGTACCTGAAGTCTTGAGAATTGCTCAGAAGACCTGATTTTTTGTTCACTGGTCTTATATGTTGATTCTAAATCAGTGCTTACATTTGAAATTGGTTGAGAAACCACAGACTTGATTTTTGGAGTGTCAAAATTTCATATATAGGATGGGCTCCGCGGTCACCTATTGCGCTTTGCGCCATATACTTGTTTGGTATTTTTGACTAGGATACATTTTTCAAGGTTGTTTTCAAAATAAGGCAGATGAAGCAAAACTATTTTTATTGAATGATTTATCCAAAATGTTCATCGTAGTTCACTATCATTGGTAACGCAAAATTTTCTAGTTAACTTCTATTTTATTTTCATTTTATTTTTTTATTGTAATTTGAAATGTAATATTATTTTTGCAACTTTAGTCAATTGTTTATATTTAATAGCATGTCTAAATATTAAGAATAATGAATATAATATGATCTATTTAAGTTTTGAAGAGCTTATCTCGCAGTTCTTCTTTCTTGGTCTATCTTCTTCCTGTTCATGGCCTCGTACACCTCAACGCCTCGATTAGCAACTCCCGCAGGCCCAAGGTCGTGCGCGGCGAAGTGGAGGAAATTAGTCGAGTACCTTCAATACAGATGAAGTTGATGCTTGTCTCTATTCGCCGCGCACTGATTCGTCCGGCTCTCGTTGCTGCTCCTCGACGTGTGTGTACTTGCTAAAAAGATAAAGATCTAAAACCTAAAACCCTAAAAACCCTAACCCTAAAAAGATTTTATCTATTAATCAGCTGAAATGCCGTTTCTCCTGTGTTCTCTGTGATGTCTGCTACCTCGTTGTAGAGGATGGATACCATTTTTGCCATGTTTCCATTGAATATCGACGTGAATAACTGTGGATATTTTCTGTTCAGTTTCTGTATCACTAGTTTCATTTCCTTTCTGTTGTACCCTCGTCTAGCCATTGTCGTAGCTAGTATCATGAAGTTCATCCTTAGATCTTCCCATTCGCAACAGATTCTGCAGAATCGTAGAGTTTGGCTGAAGAAGGTGTTCAGACCAATTTGCATTGGCTGATTGCTGTATTTATCTGGAAGTGAAATTACTTCGAATTTGAAGCCTCTTCGTTTGTCATAAATCCGTCTTCCCTTTCCTTCGGCGTCTATTTCGATGTCTAGGAAGTGGATAGTTCCCTCCTCAACTGTGTCGAAGTTCAGTGGTAGTGATGCTGGGTATACATTGCTTGCAATGTTTGCCAGCAGGTCCCCGTTGAAGCATATGATATCGTCAATATATCTTCTTGTTCCTGTTAATCTTCTGCTTATTCCGTAGTTCTCCTGTTTCGTTAGATAGTCGTATTCTAGCTTTGATAGCACAAGGTCTGCTATTAACGGGCTACAGCTAGTCCCCATGCTCACTCCTTTGACTTGTTTAAATAGGGTACCTGAATATTCTACATATGCTTCTTCCACCACGCATTTGGTCATGTCTCGTACCTGCTTCTCTGTGTAGCTATTGGCTCGCCTATCTTCTGAATTGTGCATATATGCTCTTTTTCCTTTCGTAATGTATTTGTTTTTCCTAAAAACTATTTCTACTATGCTATATAGGCTTTCCAGGATGAGCTGATGTTCTAACGCTGTGAAAAGTGTGCTGAAGTCTGCAGTCACCATGCTGTCGTTGGGTCTATTTTTGCCTGTTCTGATGAGGTGTATGACCTCGCCACTGTTCCTTATGCTCCAGAAGAGATCTAAACCTCTGCGTTCTCCCACGCTCTTGCAGTATCGCTCCCAGTTATTTTTAATGCAGCTGTAGATGTTTGTCATTGCCATACCCAGCGGTTTTAGGGAGCTCCTTTTTGCACCTGCTATGAATCTAGCGCCGATTGGTGTTTTGTGGAACTTTGGGGACATCCATATTGCTGGTATTGTCCTATTTTCCTCCTCCAATTCCCCTAGCTGGAATTCTCGTAGTATCTCTTCATGTTCTTCCATCAGTTGGATTTTTTCCAAGTCCATAACTGGCATGTATGTCTCGTTTCCTTCGAAGGTGCTGGTGTTGTTTGGTTCCATTTTTACTCCCAGTTCCTTGTTAAGCCTCTCTATGTAAGCCAGTTTGCAAATTATTGCTATGTTGTTGGAAGCCTTATCTACTGGTGTAATGACGTAATCCCTCTGTAGCATGCGTAACTCTGTTTTGAAAGACTGTTTGCAACTAGGACTTCGTTTTCCTGCTCTTTTCTGATGGTAGGTAGTAGAAGTTCGTAGGCAGAGTCTAGTTCTGTGCATAGGACGGAGTATGCAGTTGATGCGTCCTGTTCTGTTATGGTTTTGGCCTTCATTAGTTTCTCTAGCCATGTTTGTAGGCTAAGGGCACCTCTGTATCTCGCAACTAGAATGCCGCTGTTATCATGTGGTCTGAATTTTAGGCCCTTGCTGAACATGTTCTCTAGTATACTTGGTAACCAGGTGAGATCGCCTGTCAGTACATGTCCCTCCTCGTTTTTTAGCTTGTCAGGCATGTGTCTACACCTACAGCCCTGTTTTACTATTCTCTCCATTGTTTCCTTGTCTAGCTCTTTTAGGAATTTGGAATAGTTCAATGCTATTGACCCTAGCTGTTCTGGCAATTTGTTGTAAAATCTTGTATCATCGATAACTTCCTTTGATATTGGTATTCGCCTCTTGCATTTCGATAGAATACGCTCGGCACTCATTGCAGTACTCCATCTGTTGCAGTATATTTGTGGTACTGAGATTTTTGGTATTGGTTTCTGCTTCGTCCTTCTATTGAGTGAGAATCTGGAAGTCCCATAGCTGGTAACTAGCTGATAAGTTTCGTAGGCCTGAGCATTGGCTTCATCTCGTAGATAGCTTATTAGTCCCTTTAGTTCTTTGTTCTTCAGACATCTAAGCAGCTCGAATGCTTCTCGTCTTTTGTATTGCATCTCTATCAGCGTTCTGGCTGTCAGTTCAAAGTCTTCCCTAGTGTTCAAGTTGTTGTCTTCTCCTCTTCGTCTCCCTCTTATCTTACAGTCTCCTCTTGACACAGCACGCTCAGTGCTCACTTTGAACCAAGGGCATAGTCTTCTGTCCACCGGGTCCGTTTCTTCAGTAATAGTTCCGAATCCCAGTGCGTTTGTATTCAATCCCCATGGGTATACCGTATTGAGTGCAATAGTCCAGTCTCTCTCTCTTTCTTCAAGTGCTCGTGAATTTAGGTCTAGCTCCTGTTCTGTGATCTGATCAAGGATTTTCACTTTTGGTTCTATTGGTCTACCATGTGCATGGTGGAGATGTTTGTATACTAGCGTGTCTAATTCCCCTCGTCGTATGTTTCGTCTGTGGTCTCGCATTCTGTCTTTCACTCTCTTTGATGTTAGCCCTACGTATTTCATATCACATCCAGGTTCCGTGCACTCTAGTGCATAGACGATTGACCTGCTGTCGCATCCGACCCCCTGTGTAGTATTGCAGGCGAATTTTTTGTTCGTATGTGATGCGTTTATCCAGGTGTTTTGGTCGGAGAAAGTGTTGCATGTTCCGCATCTGCCACATCCTACGGCCCTTACATTCAGGGTATCTGCCTGAGTGGTCAATTTTTTGCCTTCTCTGTCAAATAAAGTATTTGCCTTAATATCTCTTGCCAGCGGGACTGCTTGTCGCAGTTGTTCAGCTTGTTCTGCATCCTGGTTAACAGCTTGTTGTGCCAATTGTCTAGCTTCGGTGACCCTGAGTCTTCCATGCCACATGCTCTCCGTTCCAGCCGGCCCTGAGACTGCTGCTCGACCCCGAGCCAGCCTGTGAGTCGAGTTAAGAGTTGGGTTTTCGTTAGGTTGTGACTTCATATTTGCTGAGATAGTGAGTTTTGAGCCATCACCAAGGCTATGGTTCCAGAGCCCTTTTTGGTATTCTCTGGATATTCAAGTATTATTCGTATGCAGCTGTTTATTCGTTCCTCACATCCTGCAGATGCTTTGTCAACGAATACTTTTGCCATCTCCCCTTTTCTGATATGAGATGACGGGTGGACTAGATTGTTGCAAAAGTGGCTATCTCTAGCTGGGTTGGCCATGAGCTGGCGCGTCCGCGGCAGGAGTCAGGATCAACCATTCGATTAATTTGTCCAACTTTAATTGGCAGATTGTATTATTAACAGGTTCGATTTATATGTATTAAGTTCATATGGTAGTCGGCATTATAATTGCTGGAAATTGTTGATATGCTTTGGCGGGAATTAGAAAACTTGAAGATAGTCGGATCTGGCAGTGTATTTTCATATTAGGAGTCATTTTGCTGACAGTTTGGTATTGTGGATATGAAGATTCGGATGCAGTAGGTGCAGGAAATTCATAAATGGTAATTGTACGAAATTTTGAAGATTGTAAGTGGATGAAATTCGGAAAAAGGTTAAGTGTAGGAAATTCGAAAATAATAAGTGTATATAGAGAAATCTTTCTGGTGTATATTGTAAACAACTTTGCAGCGAATAGATAGCATTTTTCAATCAGATTTGAGTTTAAGAAATTTTGACAGATAATTGGATATGAAATAAAAAATAAGAGTTAAATAAAATATAGAAACAGCACTTTCCGGCATCTTGCCTAAGTGCACACCGTCCGGCATCTTGCCTAGGTGTTTTTAATCTTTGCGCTTTCCGGCATCTTGCCTGAGCGCTCACCTTTCGGCGCTTGCCTAGGTGAAAGCTTGTTTGCCATCCATGCACCATTTTCGGTGCGGAGCCTTTGGCTTAATAAATCTATTGCACTTTCCGGCTACTAGCCTAAGTGCACACCGTTTGGCTCTTGCCTGGGTGTTTTAACGGTATGTTTTTTCAGGTCGAATTCGTAGGTGTAAAGAAGAAAAATAGAAAAGTAAACAAATTAAAAGGTAGGAAGTTGAAAGACTAAGTTGAAGTTGAATTCCTCCGCTGCTTGCGATGATTGCTCTGTTCATCTGTTGCTTTTGTAGTCATAGTGGTCACCTTTGACCCCTCGCGTAGTCCACGCGGCAGGGTCATCCGCAACCTAGGGTAATTTGAAATGTAATATTATTTTTGCAACTTTAGTCAATTGTTTATATTTAATAGCATGTCTAAATATTAAGAATAATGAATATAATATGATCTATTTAAGTTTTGAAGAGCTTATCTCGCAGTTCTTCTTTCTTGGTCTATCTTCTTCCTGTTCATGGCCTCGTACACCTCAACGCCTCGATTAGCAACTCCCGCAGGCCCAAGGTCGTGCGCGGCGAAGTGGAGGAAATTAGTCGAGTACCTTCAATACAGATGAAGTTGATGCTTGTCTCTATTCGCCGCGCACTGATTCGTCCGGCTCTCGTTGCTGCTCCTCCGACGTGTGTGTACTTGCTGTGTGCGCCCGATGTCGACCCGATTATCTGTAATAAACCCTAAAAAGATTTTATCTATTAATCAGCTGAAATGCCGTTTCTCCTGTGTTCTCTGTGATGTCTGCTACCTCGTTGTAGAGGATGGATACCATTTTTGCCATGTTTCCATTGAATATCGACGTGAATAACTGTGGATATTTTCTGTTCAGTTTCTGTATCACTAGTTTCATTTCCTTTCTGTTGTACCCTCGTCTAGCCATTGTCGTAGCTAGTATCATGAAGTTCATCCTTAGATCTTCCCATTCGCAACAGATTCTGCAGAATCGTAGAGTTTGGCTGAAGAAGGTGTTCAGACCAATTTGCATTGGCTGATTGCTGTATTTATCTGGAAGTGAAATTACTTCGAATTTGAAGCCTCTTCGTTTGTCATAAATCCGTCTTCCCTTTCCTTCGGCGTCTATTTCGATGTCTAGGAAGTGGATAGTTCCCTCCTCAACTGTGTCGAAGTTCAGTGGTAGTGATGCTGGGTATACATTGCTTGCAATGTTTGCCAGCAGGTCCCCGTTGAAGCATATGATATCGTCAATATATCTTCTTGTTCCTGTTAATCTTCTGCTTATTCCGTAGTTCTCCTGTTTCGTTAGATAGTCGTATTCTAGCTTTGATAGCACAAGGTCTGCTATTAACGGGCTACAGCTAGTCCCCATGCTCACTCCTTTGACTTGTTTAAATAGGGTACCTGAATATTCTACATATGCTTCTTCCACCACGCATTTGGTCATGTCTCGTACCTGCTTCTCTGTGTAGCTATTGGCTCGCCTATCTTCTGAATTGTGCATATATGCTCTTTTTCCTTTCGTAATGTATTTGTTTTTCCTAAAAACTATTTCTACTATGCTATATAGGCTTTCCAGGATGAGCTGATGTTCTAACGCTGTGAAAAGTGTGCTGAAGTCTGCAGTCACCATGCTGTCGTTGGGTCTATTTTTGCCTGTTCTGATGAGGTGTATGACCTCGCCACTGTTCCTTATGCTCCAGAAGAGATCTAAACCTCTGCGTTCTCCCACGCTCTTGCAGTATCGCTCCCAGTTATTTTTAATGCAGCTGTAGATGTTTGTCATTGCCATACCCAGCGGTTTTAGGGAGCTCCTTTTTGCACCTGCTATGAATCTAGCGCCGATTGGTGTTTTGTGGAACTTTGGGGACATCCATATTGCTGGTATTGTCCTATTTTCCTCCTCCAATTCCCCTAGCTGGAATTCTCGTAGTATCTCTTCATGTTCTTCCATCAGTTGGATTTTTTCCAAGTCCATAACTGGCATGTATGTCTCGTTTCCTTCGAAGGTGCTGGTGTTGTTTGGTTCCATTTTTACTCCCAGTTCCTTGTTAAGCCTCTCTATGTAAGCCAGTTTGCAAATTATTGCTATGTTGTTGGAAGCCTTATCTACTGGTGTAATGACGTAATCCCTCTGTAGCATGCGTAACTCTGTTTTGAAAGACTCGTTTGCAACTAGGACTTCGTTTTCCTGCTCTTTTCTGATGGTAGGTAGTAGAAGTTCGTAGGCAGAGTCTAGTTCTGTGCATAGGACGGAGTATGCAGTTGATGCGTCCTGTTCTGTTATGGTTTTGGCCTTCATTAGTTTCTCTAGCCATGTTTGTAGGCTAAGGGCACCTCCGTATCTCGCAACTAGAATGCCGCTGTTATCATGTGGTCTGAATTTTAGGCCCTTGCTGAACATGTTCTCTAGTATACTTGGTAACCAGGTGAGATCGCCTGTCAGTACATGTCCCTCCTCGTTTTTTAGCTTGTCAGGCATGTGTCTACACCTACAGCCCTGTTTTACTATTCTCTCCATTGTTTCCTTGTCTAGCTCTTTTAGGAATTTGGAATAGTTCAATGCTATTGACCCTAGCTGTTCTGGCAATTTGTTGTAAAATCTTGTATCATCGATAACTTCCTTTGATATTGGTATTCGCCTCTTGCATTTCGATAGAATACGCTCGGCACTCATTGCAGTACTCCATCTGTTGCAGTATATTTGTGGTACTGAGATTTTTGGTATTGGTTTCTGCTTCGTCCTTCTATTGAGTGAGAATCTGGAAGTCCCATAGCTGGTAACTAGCTGATAAGTTTCGTAGGCCTGAGCATTGGCTTCATCTCGTAGATAGCTTATTAGTCCCTTTAGTTCTTTGTTCTTCAGACATCTAAGCAGCTCGAATGCTTCTCGTCTTTTGTATTGCATCTCTATCAGCGTTCTGGCTGTCAGTTCAAAGTCTTCCCTAGTGTTCAAGTTGTTGTCTTCTCCTCTTCGTCTCCCTCTTATCTTACAGTCTCCTCTTGACACAGCACGCTCAGTGCTCACTTTGAACCAAGGGCATAGTCTTCTGTCCACCGGGTCCGTTTCTTCAGTAATAGTTCCGAATCCCAGTGCGTTTGTATTCAATCCCCATGGGTATACCGTATTGAGTGCAATAGTCCAGTCTCTCTCTCTTTCTTCAAGTGCTCGTGAATTTAGGTCTAGCTCCTGTTCTGTGATCTGATCAAGGATTTTCACTTTTGGTTCTATTGGTCTACCATGTGCATGGTGGAGATGTTTGTATACTAGCGTGTCTAATTCCCCTCATCGTATGTTTCGTCTGTGGTCTCGCATTCTGTCTTTCACTCTCTTTGATGTTAGCCCTACGTATTTACATCATCGCATCCAGGTTCTCGTGCACTCTAGTGACATAGACGATTGACCTGCTGTCGCATCCGACCCCCTGTGTAGTATTGCAGGCGAATTTTTTGTTCGTATGTGATGCGTTTATCCAGGTGTTTTGGTCGGGAGAAAGGTGTGTGGGGTGTTCCGCATTGGTGCCACATCCTGACGGCCCTTACATTCAGGGAGAGTATTGGCCTGAGTGGTCAATTCTTTGTCTTTCTCTGTCAAAAGAAAAGAATTTGCCTTAAGATCTCTTGCTAGCTGGTACTGCCTGTCACAGTTGTTCAGCTCTGTTCGGGATCCTGGTTAACAGCTTGTTGTGCCAATTGTCTAGCTTTGGTGACCCTGATTTTTCCATGCCACATGTTCTGCTTTTGAGCTGCCCCTAAGACTGCTGCGCTACCCTGAGCTAGCTGGTGAAGTCAAGACCAGAGTCTAACTTTAAATGAGTATGTGACTTCTTATTTGCCTAGGCGTAGATAGTGAGTTTTGAGCCATTATCAAAGGTGATGGGTCCAGAGCCCTTTCTGGTACTCTCTGGATATTCGAGAATTATTTGAATCCAGCCTATGTTTATTAGTTCCTCACACATCCTGCAGAGTGCTTTGTGAATGCAAGACTTTTGCCATCTCCCCTCTTCTGAATATGAGATGATGGGTGGACTAGATTGTTGGAAAAGTGGCCATGTCTGAGCTTGGTTGGCCATGAGCTGGTGAATCCTGGTGCAGGAGTCAGGATCAAACCATTTGATTAATCTGTCCAACTCTTATTGGTTTATTGTACCATTAACAGGTTCCCATTGATATGTATTAAATCCATATGGTCCTGGGCACTTACATAGACCGCTGGGAATTTTTTCTATGCTTTGGTGGGAATTAAGAGAAAACGTGAAGATAGTCGCACTTGGCAGTGCATTTTCATCTTAGGTGTTATTTGGTCAACAGTTTGGTATTGTGGATATGAAGATTTGGATGCAGTAGGTGAAGGAAAATCAGATAAATGGAAATGGTCAAGTATTTTGAAGATTGTAAGTGGATGAAAT